>JAPQWV010000248.1:600000-825000 GCA_027422505.1 Craterostigma plantagineum | reverse complement strand
CTATTAGATTTAGGTACTTTGGTCAATAATGGCTATGGTTGAGCCAGCTTCAGATTTTGTCCATGTGTATGATGTCATAAATGGTTTCAACAGAGATCAAGGGATCGACCTTTTCGAAGAGATCTCGGGAGGCTCTTCGTAGCCCATTACGGATTCGATCTTCCTTTTTGTTTTTTTGGGGATCAAAATTACGCAAATCATCTTCAGTGTCATCTTTCAAGAACTTGAGAGATGTCGCCTAATGTATATATAGCCTGTAGTTGCCTCTATATGATCAACTGAGTTATATAGGAAATCGCTCGCAATTGCTTTTCATCGCTTCGATCAAGAATCTATTTCGCTAACTGTGAATTACAACTGAAACTAGTGAACATATATGCATGATATGATGGCACTAACCTTCTCTTCATTTTTCTATCAGGATCCATGCACTTCAAGGATTTCACACGGAAAAAACTCGGTATATGCTTTCGATCATTAATCACACGCGATTTTCAGATTTTTACAGGTACTTCCTCGACGACTAGATTCTCCATATCGCTGAGGATGCTTTCCTCTTCTTCCTCTATCTCCCTCATACAATCTTCGAAAGCAGCCAACAGCTCGGGGCAAAACTCACAAGGTACCTTATCGTATGTTTTCCCCTTGTTCTTATTATACTCTCCAAATTTAGGAGTATCCTGATGATAGTAGTCGACTTCTTGCACCTGCTTCGACTGCTCTACTCCTTCGATCAATGGGAACTCCACCGTCGAAACCTCGAGCGACTTCACCCTCTCCGAAAAAGCCTTCCTCTTCCATCCCTTTTCCCGCGCCGTGTCCTCGGTTCTTACCCAGTTTCTCAACGAGCCCGAAACTTCAAGATTCTTAGGATCTTCTTCCACATCAGTCTGAGAACTGCTTTTGTTGCCCGAGTTTGACCTGTGAATCCTCTCAAGCAAAGCATCGAACTCTTCCACCGTGTGAAAGCTCCTCGAGCCCAATCCCATCAGATTCTTCTCACCTTCTAAATCTAATTTGCTTCCATTGTTATCATTATTATCGAGTTCTTCTTCTCCAGATATGTTGCAGCTCTTCAAGGATTCTCGGGTTGGTTCGATGTTTTCCTGGATGATAAGATCGACGGAATCAGCAGCTTTTTCCTCCGAGGTTTTTTTCGAGGCTGTCCGAACGAACGCTGCGATGAGCTTGTTCTTGCCGCTGTGTGAGGTTAGTAACAGCTCTTCGAATGCAGCCGATGTCTTCTGTAAGCGATTGTTGAGATCTTCTCTGATGCTCATGGATCGTGTAGTGACAGATTTTGAGCTCATGCATCCCATTTTCTTCTTCTTCTTCTTCTTCTTCTTCTTCTTCTTCTTCTTCTTTTTGATCTGAATTTTGATAGGGAATGGAATAAAATGGTTTAATACGATATCATATACCAATAGTCAATACCATAATATTCAGTAATAAATCAAGAAAACGATAATTATTTCTGAGATTCATGCATACCTAAACTGATATGATGCTGTTCGGACTCTAACGGGAAGTAGGATGTGTAAGAAAGAAGACAGCTTAATGTTTCTTCTCAGCTTTTCTTGGACATGACTCGAATAGCTTTTCTTGCTACCTTTATAAAGATGACAATTGAGAATAATATTATAATGTATTATAGGAATATTAAAATAAGAGAGAATAGGCCGAACACTTTTGACTCCGCCGAAGATTGTCGACTTTTCAGATTTGTCACTCAACCCCACCAATTCTTATTTGATTTTGTCCACATATACATGAAAAAATTTTATTGGCTATACAAATCATGAATGATTAAGCCATGGGGCGCAAGGCCTTTTGTGAATCTTTTTGGGAAGAGCATTTTTTTCCACATGTGAAAGTATGTAGTTGGCTAGGGTTTGCAATATATTGAGCTAAATGAGAGAGGATTTTCTGGGTTACCAAATATGCATATATAATATTATTTGCGTGAACTACGCATAGATATGATAGTCAGATGAAGTATTATGACAAACATGGTATAATAATACTTTCGTGTCATATATACAGTACGAGACAAGGAAATAATATCGTCGATATTGTCAAGTAATTGTAAATGCAAACTAGGCAAAACTATACACGTCATTCTTCTATTTTTATATGCTTTCATTTTTACCCTTTGTGTCTTCTAGTGGAAAGCGAAAGAGAAACCAATTTTCCAGAAGAAAAGTATATCGCATTAATCCGAACATTTCCACGGTTTATTAATTATTAAAAATATATTCACGTATAAACATAAGTGAAGCTGCCGCAGAATATCATTGACATTAGTAGCGTAAATTGCTGAATGATTTCCCCCATCACTAACAAACACAACATAAATGTGAAAAAATGCTTCACCTAACGAGATAATAATATCGAATTTTATTCTATTATGGGTCACTGTCATGTGTGCGTGTGTATAATGTAATCTACGAAAGACTTAATTCCACAGTTAACATTGCCTAAATCATGGCATATGTCATCATAGTTGCCAGTCAATGTCGATGAACTTATGGGCACAAGGAGCAAGCCTAATTCTGTTTCATTCTTAAAATAAAAGGTGCATTTTCATTTCAGACCGGTCATAAGTCTCATTTAGGATTCAGACCTTTTTGTAAAAAAAAATTTGTTTTAAGTATTCATTTTTATGCAGTACCACTTTATTGGTTTTACATACAGTATGTTGAAATTATGTACCACACAACCATAATTCGGTACCAATTTATGATCATATGATATGAGTTTATTTTCTGCAGTACCACTTTATTGCTCTGACATACCAGTTTGTTGAATGTTTGTAACATAAAACGATCATTCTATACTAGTTCATATATCTTTCATACAACTTTTTTACACCACACAAAATGGTCATTTAACCTAAAAATTTTTCAAATAGGTCTGATTCGAAATCAAACCCTTAATGGGGCCTGATTTCCAATTGACCCTTAATAAAATGTCTAAATGCTCAATCTCTCTCTCTCTCTCTCTCTCTCTCTCTCTCTCAATATATATATATATACCACAAATGTGAATATAATCTTTGTAATCCAAAAAATAAATGATGCACAATAATAACACAAACAATATGTATTCTGAAGGTTTACAACTCAGATAAAGAAAAAAAAAAAAAAAAAAAAAAAAACAAAGAAAGAAAGCAAGCGCTATGGATTTTCATATAAGCAAAAGCTTGAAGCATTACCGCCTAAAGGCATTGGTCTCAGTAGCAGATCTCCCCTGCAGATAATGGGAACGACGACGAACGCTCTCTTCAATGGTCGAACTCCCTCCCTTTTCAGCACCGTAGACACTTCTCTGAGTAGCATCGAGGAAATTCCTCCCCAAAGAAGAACGATCGCGGATGGCTTCCTCAGCGTCGTGAGCCTCGGCTTTCTTCAGACGCTTCCATCTCTGTTCCTCATGCACTTCAGCATCCATTTCCATCTCCCTAAGCTTAGCAGCTCTCTCTTCTTCCGACAGCTTAAGGGGCTTTCGACGATGCCCGTCGTTTGATTCGTCTCTTGGCTTATGGGAAGCGTTCGTCGAATGGCTTTGCTTTTCAAGATGAGGTTCATCCCTGTGCTTTTTTGAAGTGTGGTCTTCACGGCGAGAATCATAGTAGCTTCTCTTATCTTTCGAGGGTTGGCGATCACTTCGTAGTGTTTATGAGCAGAAGGGCTTGTGCCTATGGTCTTTGTACTCCTTATGCCTATGACGCTGTTCACTTGACTCTCTGTCGGGATTTGTATTTTGATGCTTTGCTTGACGAATTTTATGCTTTTCATATGCGTCTTCGGAGTCATCTTCTGATGATGAATGCTTGCGACGTTTTGATGATGTCTTGTCTTTCTTTTTCTTTGATTTCTTCTCCTTCTTGTCCTTGCCTTTTGTGGCTTCTACCTGCAAATTGAGAAAATGACCTAAATTCGATTTTGTTTCACAGTGTAGCAATCCCCAAGCTGAGTGAGGATGAGATTCCAAACTACGTTATCACTTAAAAACCTTTTTCTAAAACTAAATACTTGCTAAACTAACTAGCATCCAAAGTCTGGTTAATCGAACTCAAACAAATGAAGCTAAAAATCCCCATTGAAGACTAGCAAATTCAGAACCAGAGAAAATATCACATTCCAAATTCATTTTAGCACCAAAAACTCACCGACTTCCGAATCATGGCCATCTGCACAGGATTATTCTTGATTCGAGCAAGAGCTTCTTGTTCCCTCTGGCGTATCATAAGTAAAGGATCTGTATGCAGCTTCCTCCATGCATCATTCGCAGAATGAGGCTTGTCCTCAAACAAAGCTCCTGGAGCATCAGGCTACAAGATAACCAAGAATAAGAACTTGCAGACCCATCAAATCCATCTAGTCAAAATTCTAGTTCCAAAAAAATGATCGAAAAATCGATCTTTAGCACTTAATAAAACGGTACCTTCGCCGTCCCAGAAGACGACGTAGTGGCCCCAGCATCATTCTTCGGCAAGGCTTCTAGCTCTTTGAACCCAGAACTCGCTTTACCAACAGCCAAACCCGACTCGTACAGAAAGTCCAAACGCTCTTGCCTCCTGCCAACAGTCACACGTAAAAAGAAAATCAACGAATCGATTCCGTGCGAAAACTCCAAAACCCCCAAATTGAAAACCCTAAACGAGGAAATGAGCAAATAAGAGAAACGAATTAAACGATCTTACGGGACAAGTCCGGCATCCTCTTGCAATTGACGAAACTCGGCACGCTCGCGTTCCTCGTGAATCTGCTTGCGAAGTTCCTCGAGCTTCTTCTGCTCAGCTTCGTGCTTTTGCTCGCTTTCCATACGTTCTCGACGTTTCGGAGACTACCCGTGTGCCAACCTTTCTTGTTCAGAAACTTCAAAGCCATCGTAGAAGATTAATCTCACCGATTTTCGATTGAGTTGCAGCCTGAATTGTATTGAGAGTTGAAACGCAGAGCAGAGGATTGAGAAAACTATTTTGGAAGCGATTGATTTATTATTTTCGTTTTCCTGTTTTCTTTTTTAAATATCCTTAAATAAATTAATTAACTTTCGATATGAAATTAGTTGACCAGCTCAGCTGCGATATCGAATTAGGGTTCCCGTTTGCCATCGAACAATCACTCACAGTCCACACCACTCTGTGTGATGAGCAATCAGCTCGATTAGCTACAGAGCTCACTACCTTTTTATCTCGGCGGCGCCGCCTGCCGAACTATCGGTGTCGATCAGTCCTGCAAAAAATCCGCTTGTTTCTCTCCGATGCAATACAACTCCAACAGTTACTCAATTAGGATATCTGGATTGTCGGAGACCGCTTCTGCTCACTCGTACGGAATTCCCGGGAGGGATCGACAAGGATGCTGAATCGTTTTATGCGGCTTTGAAGCATACTTCCTCGAATGTAAGACTGGGATTTCGCTAGATCTTGGGCAAATTACAATTTTTTCACTTTGAATTTGGCTTTTGCTTTTGGGTTTGGTGTTGTCAATTATGCCATCTTGGCAATTTTTGTTTGTTTTTGGGTGGTGGGTAAGCCATCTGTATAGTATTTTTTTTGCTGCGGCTAGTTCATGCTGATGATCGTATTAGATGATTGATGCAAAAGTGAACAGGGAGAGATGATGAATGCTGCATAAGTTTCTGTAATTTTACCTTAGACAAGTGAGACTAGGACAATCTTGGACGATTAAGATGGAGAGTAATCATACGGAGTGATAATGGAACTCTAGACCTTCTTGCAAAAGATTTGTTTGGAGTGGAAGTAATTGGGACTGTCCAATTATGAGTAGTTAGTTTATTAGCAGAACTGTGCTGTTATATACTTTCTGACGGTACAGAAGTTGCGGCTACTTTTTACATTATGTGGTTGTGGAGTGTTATAACTTTGGGAAGAAGGAATTATAGTTCTGTGGGGAAATGACCAGCTGGTCATCTTATATTGTGTATATCGTATATATTTGAATTAACGCAGTGGAGTATCTTGCAATATAAAGCTTAAATGAATTACCATACATTCTTGCGCTACATACATGATACAATTGGATTTGACAAATTTTTTAAAACCCTATAATGTTGATATTTTACGTATACATATGCATACAATTTGTTTCTTATTATATGGTCTGCTATCTAGCTCTGTATCAACAAACCCTCTTTTGGATGCCTACACCAAGCAAGCTGAAGCTTGGTACACAGCAAACCCTTTAAGCAAGCGTCCTTAAGTATGAAAGCACAACGGCCTGGAGAGGACTGTACCTTTTATATGCAAACTAGAACCTGTAAGTATGGAGATAGCTGCATATTAGACCATCCTATTTGGGTGCCAGAAGGGGAGATCCCTGATTGGAAAGCGGTGAAATATTTATCGTTTGCATTTATCTGGTTAATTGTTGAAGTATGTCTGACCACACATTAGTTGTATCTTCTGGCATAATTGACGATGCCATCTATCTAATTTTGACTGATGTTTTCTTGATTTCTTTTGTTCAGGTTCCACCGGTACCAAGTGAATTACTTCCTGAGAGACTAGGGGCGCCTGATTGTCCTGTAAGCTGGATCAATATATTAAAGCTCTATTTGAGCCTTTGATTTAGTTCTTAAAGCTATTCCCAGTTTTTTCTGAAGTCTCAGAGATGCAAGTTTGGTACTTGCTTCAGATTTAATCAACCAAAAGACAGGGTAGCACCTTTAGTGGGGGATTCTGTATACTTTCTACTTATGCACGTCTTAATCTCAAAATTTCAAATAAGTGTATGTTTTACATGATTTCAGTTTGCTTCTGAGAATGGTGATCCTTATGCCTTGCCTGAGCTGTCCTCGGAGCCTCCTTGTGCTGTAAGTTCCATTTTTCTTGAAATTCTTTGCAGAGTGAAGTCTCAGTTCATGTATTTGAACAATTCTATATGAGGACTGGGACGTGTAGATATGGGGGAACCTGTAAATTTAACCACCCTCAGCCAGCTGGAGTAGAAGTGCGAATAAGGCGCATGGAGATGCAGTGCCGGCCTCGTTACATAATACAAAAGGCCTTCCCATTAGACCGATATAACAGTATGCCTGTAAATAGGTATATCTAAAATCTATGTAGCAGAGGAAGATGATGTTTCTGACTAATACATAACGCTTCTTCTGCTGTTCATGGATTCTCTTAACTTTGAGTATCTGTGGAGAAAGTTTATGTTTATGTCGTGACAGGGTGAGGAAGACTGCCCATTTTATCTGAAGACCGGCAGGTTAGTATTTCTTTTGTCCTTTTTCTTGTGGATAATTTGCTGCATTTAACTTACCTCGCATATGCGATTATTTACATGTTTGTAAAAATCCATATGAAAGTACTGCTTTCGAATGTCTTAACTTTCATTGGAGCAGCTCTAAAAGTGTGGGATCTCATGTCGTTATAACCATCCAGAAAGATATGGTTAGTTGTATATTACCCCTCGCTACCTATTTCCTTGTCTCTCATCTCGCAACAATAACCTTGCACTATCTTTTCTGTAGCAATCAGTCCACTTGCTGTTGCAACCGACTCAACCCTTGTGACCACTCCACCAACACAATTCAGCCTCGGTGTTGTTTCTCCCGCAGATTCTCTCTCTTCTGCAGACTTTTGATTCATTGGTAATCTTAAAGTCATAGCTCTCTTGCTGAACTCATCTGTGGTTGCGTTTTAATAATGCCTTTTCAATCTTTCACTGCTCTCTCTCTCTCTCTATTTATTTATACATTTATATGGTATATTCTGTTTTTTGCGCTTTTGAAAATGTGGTAATAGTAGATATCTCCTAACTTTTCGTTTTAACTTGAGCATTCATTTATTTCAGCTTGGCACGGCCCCTGCTGTGTATACCCACAGCGACCAGGACCATCTGAGTGTGAGGTACATTACACTACGCTATTGCTGACTACACATACGTTGTAATTCCTTCTTACCATAATATTTAACAATTTCCTTTTGTGTCCTGTGGTAAAAGTTTACATGAAAACTGGCATATGCAAGTTTGGGGTCTCCTGCAAGTATCACCATCCTATCAATCGTTCGTCCGCCACTGATGCCGAGCTAACACCCACAGGCTTGCCAAGGAGAGAGGTACTACATTACATAGTTCTTCTCTACTCAATCGAACATTCAATTACGAATCGCATATGTATTTTAGGCTAATTTTGTTGGAAAAATAAACTAAATATTTATCCGTGATGGTGTCTATTCGATTATCGCCAGGGTGCTATACAATGCCCATATTATATGAAAACTGGGACATGCAAATACGGGGCAACATGCAAGTTTGATCACCCGCAGCCCCGAGAAGTCGTTGGCTCGTCTAGTGGTGGTGGTGAACAAGAGTAACTAAGGAGACATTTCGAGCAATATATCTTCAGCAAAGCTTCGAGTGTTTTTTATGCTTTTTTTTCTTCAGCTTAAATTATTTCGTGGAAATGTTTATGTCCTGGAAATGCTACTGGGACATGCTTCTGTTTGATAAGGTGATTGATGACTTGGGTTTTACATAAATTCGTGTTTTTAATCAATCTTGTTATGGAGTTTTAGTCATGGCAATTAAGGTTATATTAGCACACTAAATCCCAATAGCAATTGCTGGAATAGCTCAGTTGGTTAGAGCGTGTGGCTGTTAACCACAAGGTCGGAGGTTCAAGCCCTCCTTCTAGCGAATTACTATTATTTTTTATTTGAGTATAAAATATGGGTAAGTTCAACTGTATTTTATGGTTTTATAGTATTCTAATATATAGGTTGGACTTGCGATGAGTTACGAATTACTTTTCTTTTATTATGTTTTTTGTATGGGCATTGGGATGTCCTCTCCTCGTCATGTTTATATAGAAATAGGCTTACAAGAGATGTAGTGAGGGGACAAAAGAAGTTTCTGATGTACTTACCATTAAACTACAAAAAGAAATTGGGCAAAGATTGAATGGTAGAGAGAGCAATCAAAGAGGCATGAGATGTGTTACACGGAATCCGATGACACCATCAACTCCAATGCAAAGCAGATCATATAACGTTATTATATAGATAATAATCCATTATTCATGTTGTAAAAGAAAAAAAAATATATGTTCATGTAACATGTTACGTTGTGGATCCATCGACTTTAATCCTCTTATTCTTAAAGTTAGAAGCTTCGTCGATATCTTCAAAGCATGCATGAGAGTGCGTGATTCTTCTTACACATTTTATGCTACTTTAAACCCCTTTTTTACTCTTTCTGAAAGCCTATGGCAAAGCGACATTTTTATTATTGCAAAAATAATATAATTGATACAGGTTAGTTATAATTGCAAGAATATGTGTTACTTGTTGAAAATTGGACCTTGTATGGCTATTTAATTATTGAAATTGATTAGTGCCAATCATGAGAGAGCATCGAGTCAGCTTAAAAAATAAGCATGATTGATATTGATAGCCAAAAGGGGAATAACTTTACATATACATATATGTATATATATATATATATATATGTAATATACACATTATGCTCATAACTAAATAATACGCTTCAGCTGCCCTTAAAAATAGTCAAAGAATAGTTTGTTAAGCTTCCACATTTCAATACGGAAGCTAATTTCAACAATCAGCCACAAAATCGTGTACTTACTTCACGCGTATCTTTTATGGCCTTCTCCTTGTCGTACTCGTACATGCAATATATATATACACACACATATGTGTGTGTAATAATAAAGAAATTGTAAACAACAGTATTCTTAATAAGAAAATATCAGTAGCCTAATGAGTGAGAAGATAAGTCATTTCTCATGCTAATATGTAATGAAACAACCAAAAATGAATGTCGTAAACCATAAAGTAGTAAAACCATTCAAATGAAAAATTGAATCGTCGAAGCGAAGATGCAAATAAATAAGTAAATATAAAGCTATGGGAAGAGTAAAAAGAATAAAGTTACAAGTTGCAACAGTTTATCACCGCTGCCCCAGTTTGTAGTAGTCGATAAATACGAATGGAATATTAATAAATAAATCTTAAAGTCGAAAAAAAAGGGTTGAAAGTTAGATGCTCTTTGTCGCTTACTCGTCGAATAAATCTTTGCTTGATAGCTTCCACTTTTCTTTTTTTTTTTTTTCCGTGTTCTTTAAATCCGATAACTAAATCACAACGTATTTTTGGGTCTTCCGAGGACTATATTTCGTTTTAAATTGATGGTTTGAATTTTGATTGCATGCATACACAAAGTAGACCAAGATCACGACGTATATAAAACCCTAATATCAAGACAAATCGAAGAAGCGTAGCACTTGTATGATGTCAATGCATAGTAAATGTAAGATTAACACGTGTAAGAGTATACCGACCCATTAATGCATAGTACAGTAAGATGTTAAAGCCTCTCAAACAAACCCTAAAAACAAATCGAAATTCCACAAACATAATAATCATATATCATAATGATATGACATCTATAAAACGATACGATCATTGCGTTATAACTTCACCCGAAGGGCGAGCTCCTCCCTTGCGAAACACCACCAGCACTTATCGGAGTCCGACATGGAGAAGGCCTTTCGAGCTTCTGAAACTTCTTACTACTATTAGAAATATTATTCTCCCCAGAAAAATTTGTCTTATTCGCCTCGTAAATATCAGAAACTGAGTCCAAGTTATTACGATCGTCGCTCAACGCCAAAGGAGCAATGTGATGGATGGGATCATCGAGGCAAGAAGTAGCAACCGAGCCCAATTCTTGCAACCTTAAATCATCAGCCCATATCAAAGGGCTCTTCCCAGAGTTGCTGTTAGAGTAAGGATTAGGCCTTTTCTTGCCTATGAAGTTATGTTGATGATGATGATCTGAAGTGTTGTTGTTGGGCATGAAAGAACGCCCGTCGTGGATGTTGAGTTCCAAGCAGTGAGGATCGTTCGGTGGTCCATAGATGTTGAGATCTTGGAGAGACGGGAAGTTCAGACTTGGTGTTGTAATAAAATGATGATCTTTGATTCCCGGCGAGCCTACGATGGTTGATTTGTAGCTTGCTGAAGCAGAGGTGTTGTTGTTGTTGTTTTCCCCGGCTAGGGTTTGGCAGGCTTTTTCGAGGATGGTTTGCATGTATTTGCCTTGTGCTTCGATTCTTAGCTGAAGGTGTCTTTGGACCTGTTTTATTCAAATACCTTTATAACTGTGTATAAAATTTGATATATGATATATAGATATACATATGTGTGTATGGATCCAATATGAGGTTTTTATTACCTCAAGTTGTTCATGGAGTCTTCTGTTGACTTCCATCTGCATCCTAAAATTTCCACAAAGAAAAATATTAATAAAGACTAACAAATAGTGTATATTTCCTCCAAATTCAATTAAGATAAAATAGATACTTTGAAGAATCAAGAAAGGGATGAAACCAAGAACAGATCGATAGATGATAAATTAAACCGAAGATTTTTTTGCAAGAAAAAACATACTCGTTCATATTCCTTCCGAGCATGCCAGACGATGATGCGCTATTCCGATGAAGTTCAAGAGATGAAGCTGTCACCAAATCATATGACAACTTTAGTTCTTGTTTCGTTGGATTTTATACATAATAGGGTTTTTAGTTCAGAAAAAAAGTAATATATAGTGCGTATGTAACCTCTCTTCTCACCATCTTTTGAAGGATCATTGAACTCCTTGTGTGGCTGCTTTCCCAACCTAAATTTCTGCGTAGAGAAAAACTTATGGATTAAAAACTCGTAACCATATTTCAGAAAACTTCATATGACTATATATATATATATATATATATATATTATATTGATCTTAGACCTGAAGGTGGCTCTTGAGATGATAAAGAGTAAGACCCTTAACTCCCATAACTCTCATGATAGTCTTTGGAGTTGCCTCTAAAAGAAAAATAACATACACACACATGTATAAGTATATGTAATAGAACTGATAGAAAAGATGAAAGAAAAATCATTGTGAGTGTTGAATATTATTCTCACTATCAGGCCCTCCAAGCTGTGCAACAGCATCGACGAATCGTTCATGAAGCTCGACGGTCCATCGAAGGCGAGGCTTGGGATCAGTTGTAAGAACAAGACCAGAATCATTCTGAACACACATAGGACGTTGCTGTTGATCATGAGAGTTGATCATCGTCGATGGTTTCTTGGGATGGAACATTACTGTCTGAATTCTATCTCTCTCTCTCTCTCTAGCTTCTGTGGTTCTCTCTCTTCTGTTGAAAGAGATTCACAGAACAAATGCGGTGTATATAAGGGAGAATAAGGTGCGGTTTTCGAGTATCTTTAATTAAGTAGAGAGGTTGCATTAGTTGCAAGTTAAACCCTAAAATGACAGCCCCACATAGAAAAAAATATATTAATAAAGAATGTAAGCGAAAAGTAAAAAAAAAATATGTTTTTTTTATTTTGAATTTGTTTTTGTCATCTACAAGTTTTATTACCTTTGGTCAAGAGTTAACGCTAAGCTCTTGGCAATGGTCGGATTTTATTGACCATATAAAGCGGGAATATGTGTGTTGGAAAGTAGATGAACTTCGATTTTGATTTAAACTTCGTTGGTTTTTTCTTGCTTTATTTACAATTTGTGGTTAGTTACTAACTTATTGATAGGACGTTATTGCTAAAACAATGTACCTTCTTTGGAAAATGTGGGGAGAAATATTGTGGAAAACTAACGCAATATTTCTTGCATGACTATCAAGATTGACAAAAAAAAGAATGATCAAGAAATTAATAACGTGATAAAACAATTTTCTTTTCCTTTTTGGGGAAAAAAGAAAAGGTATAACCTTCTGTCTATAGTTTAAGGGCTTTGCTTTGCTTTTGCAAAAGCTCTTCTCTTTCACACGTTGATCGATAACAGTAACATTAGAGGTTATTAATTGCTAAGTTTGTTCTTGTCATGTGATGTGCCAAATGCTTTAACATGTAATTAAATTTGTATTATTAAGGTGATTTCAATGTGTCTCTCTAGAATTTTTACTACGTCCACATTATTTGAAAAAAGAAAAGGAAAATTAAATTACAGTGCGGGAGAGTTGTCCAGCATATTTGATTTATCTTTTATGACTTCTATTAATTCGACAATCTATCAAATTTCCCACTATTCATGACAAACTAGAAAACATGAGACATTAGAACTGATTCGAAGTTCATCAGTAAATAATGGAGAGTCATCATTAGTAGCCGCAACTCATAACTGTCAACTAACTTTGCGGTGGAGTTCATACAAATAACATTAAAAAGAGTAAGAATTTAGCCATGCAAACGATAAGCAATTATCGATGAATTAGGACTAGGGTTGCAAATGAATCGACTTTTTTTGGTTCGATTCGCGATTCGATTCGAAATTTTATTCGAACATTTAGAATACGAATCCGAATAAGAATATAACTTTTGATTCGAGAAATATCCGAACACGAATATGAAATGACAGTATTCGATTCGGATATTAATCGAATTATTCGATTAGAATAATTAATATATATTTATAAATATATGTCAAAGTTTTTTGGTATAAAAAAGGTTTTTAAAAATAAATCAAAAATAATATTTATAATTTTGTTTATTTCTAATGGTGAAGTGTAGAATTAATGTCCACCATAAATTACAAAATTAGATTTATGTGTAAATATTTTCCTTTGAATAACTGCATTCATGAAATAAAATAAAACTTATATTATTATTGATGGAGAACGAAATTTTTTAAGAAATTGTACAATTTCTAAGGTTTCACAATCATAGGGGGTTCCAATACATAATATTCGATTACATAATGTTAGATAAACACTCAAATATATTCCATATTCAAGTATTCGAATATTCGATTCGAATATTTTCGAATACAAATAAGAATCGATTTTATGTTTCGATTAAATATTCGAATATTCGTAGTCGAATTCGATTGCCATCCGAATACGAATAGAATATTGTAGTATTCGACTCGATTCGATTCATTTGCAACCCTACTTGGAACAAAAAAGGACAAAAGAGAGACACAAAACAAGACAATATCCCTAATTCTTAGGCAAAGTTAATTAGTATGTTACTAGGGCTTTATGAGATAATCATTACACTATATGATGTTGCACTTTAAGCTTCATTTATTTTCTTGTAATAATAATACGAGTTTTTTCTACGTTTTTCATGGTACGAACCGTTTGCAAGGTTACTGTTGTAATTAAACCCATATTATGATTTGCTGCCTCGAGAGAAGACAATATAATAGTTGGTCCCCAATCGAGTCGCAATTTAATCATAGATATAAAATTCTGAAGGAAATACTATAATATACGAAATATCAATGTGTGATTACATTAAAATAGTCCATGTAACATGTTACATATAAATGAACTTAAAAAATATTGAGCTCTTGAAATGCAATGGGAACATATTCTTCCTTGGTTGAGAAATAAAGCTAAGATTCGTTCTACAAAAAAGTTATAACATTATTTCATAATATTTTACTTATCTGTCGTTAAAATTCGTTTAACTCTAATGACGTGTTTCTTAAGTTAACTGTGACAGTCTATAAGTTTCGTGAAATCTTTTCCATTATTTGAAACATGTGGAGTCACATATATAAGTAAATAAATAATAGTAAATAAATAAAAAGGGGAAATTCGAAAATCAGGCCCCATTAAGGATTTGATTTCGAATTCAGGCCCTCTTTGAGAATTTTTTAGGTTAAAGGACCCATTTTGTGTAGTATAAAAAAAGTGGTATGAAAGATATATGAACTTGTATAAAATGATCGTTTTCTGTTACAAATTTCAACATACTGGTATGTCAGAGCAATGAAGTGGTACTGCAGAAAATAAACTGGTATCTGTGATCATAAATTGGTACCTAATTATGATTTTGTGTTACAAAATTTGAACATACTGGTATGAAAGAGCAATAAAGTGGTACTTGCAGAAAATGGATCCTTCAAATTAAATTTTTTTTGCCAAGAGGGCATGAATCTTAATTGGTAGTTATGTGGAGGCCTGAAATAAAAATTCCCATTACAATCTCTGCCATCTGCAGAAATATTCTTTTAAGGTGAACCCTAGGCTTTGTGCTAGCACATCCAAGACATGTTTTAGCAGTTATGATTACATTAATTAATTAGGGTATCACCTTAAAAAGTTGAGGTTTAACTTTAGTAGTTCATTTTTAATTTTATAGTAATATCATTAACAAAAATAAACAGAAAAAAGAGGGTGGATTTGGTTATTTGGACATGTTTGCTTAGATTTTAAGCATCGTAATATTCTTCTACTCGGAATTTATTCCTTCAAATTGAATATATTCTTCTCCTTCGAGGTGAATAGGATGGACCTTATCCTTCGCAATTCGATATACTTTTCTTGCCTTTTTTTTTTTACCACTTTCCATCTTTAATGGTTATCAAATTTTTTACATATTTTTTCAAACGATATTTGTGAAAATAAATTTGCATAGAATTAAAACTCAGACAATCTCTCTACAAACAATGTTAGAGTTTAGACCATTTAGGTGGAAAGTACACTGGATAAGATAGAAGCAAAAAGACAAATGAGGCCAAAAGAAAATAAGACTAAGTTTGACAAAATTTAGCGTACGTCAACTCTGAGTTGTTGTTCTGGGATTAAAAGATTTTACCCTGGCGTTTGAATGCGATTAACTTCGTTTCAATTGACTATAGATTAGCAACGGGAATCAGATTCTATTTTGACGGCTTTTTTTTGGAACGGAAAATCTATAAACTCATGAAGTTCAGTTCAAATTTCATCACCGTTCAAAGCAGAGTAAAATATTATTACAATCACGAAAGAAAATTTAGATTTGTTCCCACATGACAAAGCATTTTGTCTCATTTGTGTATAGTACAAATAAGCTCTTATTTAGATAGTAAAAGAACAAAGAACTTTAGCTACTCACCATACCATACATACCATCATATAAAATACAAGGGCTTCGCCAATGCTTTAGTTGTCACAACAACCAGCTTTAAAGAAACTGAGGCGGGATTATATATTTTTTGCTCAAATAAATTCAATGATATATATGCGTACACCTATAGACACGATTACAAACCTTTCTTTCAGCTATCAAGTCATATTTCCAAAGCACACATTTTATTTGAAATTATATATAACATTTGAGATGGTATAATGAGAAGAGGTTGTTAGTACCTAAATATATATATATATATATTTATATATATATATATACATACATATATACATATATATGCTAGCAATTGGATGTGAAGTAGGGCACTGATAGATGGATGTATGTAACACGCCTGCCATTTTGATATCAATTTCGAGCAAATGCATGAAAATCATTTGTTCATTGGCTAAAAGTTCATATCTGAAATTAATCCTTCACTAACTCAAGGGCCTAAGAGACAACGCCAAAATCGCTGGTGCTGTTTTTGAATATTAAATGACGCGCGTTATTCAAAAGTATTCTATTAGCGACACTTCACAAGCATTTATATATAGAAGAACATCCCATATGGCTTTGGTTTTCTTAGAAGGCCTTCTTTTCATAAGAGACCAAACCGTGAACGCCGCCGCCTTCAACCTGGGCTGCACCAGTTCTTACCTGCAGAATTTTCTCAGCATTAGAAAAGACCAAAATCAAATAAATGCCAATAAGCAAAAGAACCTCAAGTTCTTAACACGGCTGATGATCTCAACAGATCATGAGCTGATTGAACAGAGGAAGCCCAGAGATCTTGTGCTTCACAGCTTCCATTGTGTAAGGAACAAATTTCAACACCGAACCTTTGTCAAACTCTGCTTTATCGCCCAAGTAACGAGGATCGCTTCCTTTCGTCATAGCTTCTAGGGATCCCATCCCTCTATACTTCTTCACTCTTCGATTGTTCTATTTATACACGTCTGAGAAACGAGTAAAATAAAGGTATTTAATTGACAAATCATCCTTTGAAATCATAGCACAAAAGGGTTGAGAGATGATCTGATAGAGACGCTAAATTCTGTAGAAGGCACAAACCCGACTTTCATAAATGCCAGGGGCCTCAGTACTCCCAGCGATAAAGCTTCCCATCATTACAAATTCTGTGCTTGGTACATCGTCACCACATTCCCACCAATCAAATCAAGATCGGGATACATCTTCCTTGCTTACTCAATCATCTCAATATGATAAATCGAATTCCCTTGAGAACTGTCAGGAACCACCACATTCACGCCAGCCTTGACCAAATTCTCCAATCTCTGCTCATCTGACTCCCTTGTCCCAATTGACGCCCCCACCAGAAAGCTACCACTGCTATCAAATGTTGTTTCTTCGGTATCGTTTGGTCTCGGTATCGTCTGGTCGGCGGCAGAGAAAGCTATGATAATAGATAAACTTCGACGGTAGATATTCGGAAGATGGAGTGTCTTCAAACACATCTGCAGTGGGTGAGAAATTAGTAGATGAAGACAGCTAGAACGATCACGAGTAGGCACATGAGGATGAACAGCTCGTTCCACAGTTTGTTGAAATTCCTCATAGGATCAGGATCCATGACGTTAGATGACAGTCGGGGCGTGTGTTGGACACACTGTCCGTAAGACGAAATCGCCCCTATATACAGTGCTCTCAATTAGTAGCGATCGCCTCCAAGATACAACGACTTCTTAGGCTCGTTATCGCGGCACAACAATTCGAGTTTATCTGCGAATCATACTTGAAATCAAGTTTTTCTTGCTTTGGGAAACTGGGAAGTTAGGATAGTGATATATGAATTTTCGTGGGTTCAAGTGAATGATTTTTCCAACTCATATGGAGGTCTATTTATAGATTTCATGTCGCAGGGTCTTAATCGCAAATTCAAGAACTTGCTGGACTGCTTCTGTTATTTTTTAGGGGCCTAAATGAGACACTTTGAAACTTTGGGACTGTCGGTCAATTTTGACAGCCCGTTTGACCAACCGACAGGCCCGCTCTATCAGACCACCGACGGCCCGAAACTCACCGATAGGCCTAACCCGATCGACCGACAGCCCAAGACCCGGTTCATGCCCGATTTCGGGCCGACAGACCCGATTCTCTGACCTGTCCCACCGACGGCGGCCCGAATCTCCGACCGACAGCCCGAGGCGGCTGATCGACAGCCCCACTGACGGTCCAGATTCCTTGGGCTGGGCCGAATCCATCCAACAGTCCACTTAGGCCCAATGATCACGCCACTTCAGCTAGGTTGCCCAGTCAGCGCTTACGCAACGCCACCTCATCTTCACCTTGACTGCCATGTCCTCACCGTCGTCGTCGCTGCTCATCGGAGCATAAATTTAAGCTCCTCAATGCTCCTCGCTCCGATGCAGTGGCCCAATGATCACGCCACTTCAGCTAGGCTGCCTTGTCAGTGCTTACGCAGCGCCACCTCATCTTCACCTTGACTGCCATGTCATCACCGTCGCCGTCACTGCTCACAGGTGCATAAATTTAAGCTCCTCAATGCTCCTCGCTCCGATGAGGTGGCCCAGTGATCAGGCCACTTCAGCTAGGCTACACAGTCAGCGCTTACGCAGCGCCACCTCATCTTCACCTTGACTGTCACGTCATCACCGTCGCCGTCACCGTTCACCGAAGCATAAATTAAGCTCCTCAATGCTCCTCGCTTCGATGCAGCGTGCGAAGTGCAAAGTGTGCGCCTCAAAGCGCCCATTGCGCACTTTGGCAGCCACGGCCACGGGCTCGATGCTCGGTGCGAGGCACCGACTCGCACTCGAGCTATTATTTGGGCCAAAACTCACTTAAGCTTCTCAAGCCCATTAATTCCACTTAAGCCCACTTAAGCCCACTTAAGCCCATATAAGCCATGGCAAGCCCTTTTGAATAAACCCACATGGATTTCTGTATATATGGTGAAGATTTCCATGGTGTCTAACCAATGTGGGACACTAAAATCCCACACTTAAACACTATCAACCATTTTAATGGTTATTGGGCCAACTTCGAAAATTAATTTCTCATTCAACCGATATCGGTTTTGAGCGTATTAATATTCATTAGATTCCCCGTGAAATGTAGATTCGTAATCTTTCAACGATTTTTCGTTTTGATATCCGATGGCTTCCCGATTTAATTAAAACCGGGACTAAATTTATTAATGGGTTAGTTACCCAATTTGGGCCCAATGACCCATTAGGCTAAAAAACCCAACAATTCCCCACATGAATGGAAATTAATGCAAATGATATGCATGCTGACTCTTGCAAGAAAAACTCGACGACCCGTCACTGCATCATGATAGGTAGGCTTTGAACCTTCCCTAGTGAAACGCAATCGAACTTTCTCGCTGTTCAGTGAACATGATGTCTTGAACTAACAGCTTTTGGTAAATTAAGACAACAGCGTACACACAGTGACGAATCTAATTTCTTTCGATTCTCACGTTGTGTCCATTTCGGCCTTGGATCATATCTTGGTTTCATAAGTGTTATATTGAAGCGGTCCCACTTCTCACTTATATAGGTGATCGACTATTACGACTTTAATCCTAGAGTATCCTGAAATACTCCACCATCAGGTATAGCCATTAAAAGCAAAATTGCTTACCCTTTACCACACGTCATCGGTAATTACTTGAGCAGCTTATGAGAATAGCTTCTTAGAAAATTCCAAGTAATCTGCTGAAATGTACTCAGCTTAGTTGTCTCATTGAACAAAGTTTGTGGGATCTCCACTCATCATGGTTGAGTTACCACCGAGCTTGTTCTTCGGTGTGTGATTTTTAAGCCCCATTCCCCTTACTGTGTTATAATGCTGATCTCTAGCAATGCCTTTCGTCAAAGGATCTGCTATGTTCTCTTTAGACTTCACATAGTCAATAGAGATTATTCCACTAGAGATCTTGTCGTACGGTATTATGTCTTCGA
Organism: Craterostigma plantagineum; assembly: GCA_027422505.1. Taxonomy (NCBI): domain Eukaryota; kingdom Viridiplantae; phylum Streptophyta; class Magnoliopsida; order Lamiales; family Linderniaceae; genus Craterostigma; species Craterostigma plantagineum. The sequence continues at coordinate 805,140 of JAPQWV010000248.1, read as the reverse complement.
CGAATGTATCGAGACTTACTGTTATACAACTATTCAGTGCCCTACCAATTGCGTCCATACTATCACAATGTATGCTAAGTTTACTAATTGAATATGCTATATCAGGTCGAGTGCAGTTAGTTAGGTACATTAAACTGCCAATCACTCGAGCATATTCTTGTTGTGATACGGGTTCTCCTCTATTTTTGGCCAGGTATAGATTTAGATCTACAGGAGTCTTAGCCGGAGGTTCATTGAAGGCATTAAATTTCGTCAGCACTTTCTCAATATAATGAGATTGTGTCATCATAATTCCTTTGGGCATCTTATAGACGTTTATCCCTAGTATGACATTAGCCAAACCCATATCCTTCATACTGAAATGATTTTTCAGCATAATCTTCGTGTTTACAATCATTTTATGATTGCTTCCCGTGATTAACATGTCGTCTACATAAAGACAGACAATCACGAATTCATCGGGTGTGCCCAGCGGCGGATCCAGGAATATTTTTCCGGGGGGGGCCATGACGTAAATAAATAATAATAATACATAAATAAAAAAATAAAATGAATAATCGACTTTAAAATAGTACTTGAGATACAACGACTGAATTTAAATAAAAAAACTTCCTAACTAAAAGGAATTCGACGTTCTTTTCAGATTTTCAGTCTTCAATGATTGTTTCAGGACTCACTCTTGTAACAAATTCTCTCTCAATATATATCATTAACGTATCTGAGAGAAAGTCTTCCTCCATTTTACTTCGAAGTCTAGTCTTCACAATATTCATTGCCGAAAATGAACGCTCTGTAGTAGCAGTAGAAACTGGAAGAGTAAGAACAAGTACAATCAATCGGTAAACGAGATTGTATGTCACCGACTTATTAGTCTTCACCAACCATCGACATAATTCTGAAATAGAGGCAATTTTTTTATAGTCATCACATTTGACTATGTTGTCCTCGTAGTGCTTCAGCTGTATCTGCAATTGCTCCAGCTCATCCTTTGTAAAATCTTCCATATAATACTTTTCAGCTAATTTACATATATCTTCAACACTTAAAATCTCCGTAGCATTTTGAGGATTTACAGAATTACTAAGAATGAGTAATTCCATAGCATCTTCACTAAAGCGACTGTTAATCTCTTGCAACTGGGAGTCTATGGCAGCATAAAAGAGGTTTACCCGATAATGATGCTCAATGGTGATATTATCTGAATGATTGCGAACTCGACCTCGCCCTCTTCTATCAATATAACGAGCACCAAAATCAGGAGTATCAATATTTCGAGATTCAGAAAAAGATTTTACCTTTACTAGAAGATCCTCCCAATTATTATCCCTCATCTTCTGGAGTAAATTCTTGGTAGACAATACAGGTCCATTGCATTAACTATATCTTGAGACTTGCACTGTAAAGCTTGACAAAGGACATCTGTGATCTCCATTACATCTTTCATAAGATGTAAGATAAATATAAACTCAAAAGAAGTAATTTCATCATAAACCGATGTGGCCTCTGCTCGTTGCGAAGGAAGTCCGTCATCCATAATCTTAAGCAATACTGTACATGCTGCACTAAACATCTTAACTAGGCCGATCACAGATCTCAAATGAGAACTCCAACGTGTCTCAGCAGCTCGCTGTAAAGTACATATCTGATTAGGTCCACTCCCTGTCTCTAGTTCACCGATGGCAATCAAATGTGCAATATCATCTGCATGAGCTTGCTTTAATTCATCGTTACGCTTACACGAAGAACCAACAAGATTAACAACATTAGTTAATCTATCAAAAAACTGATGAATAGATGTGACATGTTTTGCTGCTGAAATTAAAGCCAACTGCAATCGGTGTGCAAAGCAATAAATATAATAAGCACTTCTGCAATCTTTTGCAATCAAAGCTTGCAATCCATTAAACTCACCCCTCATGTTACTAGCTCCATCGTATCCTTGGCCTCTAATATTTTGAGCGTCCAAGTTATAGTGAGCTAAAGCAGAATATATAACACCTTTTAAGGTCAAAGAAGTTGTATCAGATACCTGAGGCCCAAACAAACGTTCAAGTTAGTGTGAGATAAAACAAAAAATACTTATGTAACGCCTTTAAGAGTCCTATCAAATACCTGAAAAAGCCCAAAGAAACGTTCCTGAATGAGCCCTTTAGCATCCACAAACCTTAACACAATAGACATTTGCTCTCTTTTTGACTCATCACGGGCTTCATCAACAATTATGCAATATTTTGCAACTCCAAGTTCTTCACGAATTGCATTCTTAACTCTCACAGAAAGCACATGAAGTATCTGCTTCTGAATATCGTGACTCGTATACTTGGCATTTTTTGGAGCTTTCGCAATCGCTTTCGCAAGCTCGTCATTATATCCAGTTACGAAATCCAATAACTCAAGAAAATTACCGCGATTTGATGAGCAAGATCTCTCATCATGACCTCTAAATGCAATACCTTGAAGTGCGAGAAATCGTACAACATCTATATGAGCCTTTAATCGGAGACGATTAATTGCAATTTGTTGAGCATCAAAGTTATCAAATCTCCTTGCTATATGTTGTGGTTGATTCATCAAATCCTCGCATGCTTTTTCAGCATTACGATGTAGTGAAGAAACATTCTCCTTTCCTATGTGGTTTAGAAAAGCACAAGCTTTTCCATTTTTAACTTTCTTCCAATTATCAAACCCATCAACGGTAAAAGCCGTCTGATTTGAGCACGCCGATGGCTTGTTAAAGATAAACATGGAAAGCAATACGCTTTATCTTTAGCCGACGAGTACTCCAACCAAGGATATTGTTTGTACCAGGTGGATTGAAATCTCCGTGGGTGCTTATTTTTATTAAGCGGAAACTCCTGAAGAATTGTTTGATATGCCTTTAGATTTATATAAGCTCGACGTACCTCTTCTTGCTAGTTAGGATTATATTCCCAAATTTGCCGACGTATCCCCGGATCACGCTCCAATGAATTGAGATCAACATCTTCAATTTCTGTAGTTTTGAATTTTTTAAGAGGAACTTGGGATGAAACATCATTGTCATTGGATGTCGGCGTTGGCGTCGGCGCCAGCGACGCGATCATGGGGGAAGATATATCTTCATTGGATGTCGGCGTTGGCGTCGGCGCCGGCGACGCGATCATGGGGGAAGATATATCTTCATTTCCCCTCTTCTTTGAACAAATCTATCAATAGTGATCGCTTTTCCCATTGATATGAAATCTACAATCATAAAATATTTTAAATTCAGTGTCAGTACCGAACAATAAACTATCAATTGTAAAAAGACAATGAATAATCGAAGATTAAAGGAAATTCGATATAACCTTGAAATATCGAGCTTGTTCTGATGAATATAAAGCTAGGGAAAGCAAAGTACTGTTTGTCTTGTTCCTTGTTGTCGATTGACGTCTATGTCTATAAGAGGTTTATGCGAATTGTAGTTGTTCAAAAACTAAAAAATCTTCAGCGGCGACAACTCACCATTTTTGTAACAATTTGGGCCAAACTCTTACCCAAGCATCAGTCCAGCATGCCAGTAGCCCAGCAATGAGCAAACCCAGCCCAACAAAGCCCATTTCGCCTATTATTCCTAATAAGTCTTAAAAATTCACAAAAACCTAGCAATTGGAATCGAACCTGGGTCTCTCTGATATATACCCAAGACCCATGCCGCTGGACCAAACGCACATATCGGTCTAACTGCAAAAACAATGGTACTTATACATTTTATGATATATTTAACTACGATATAGTACTAAAAATTTCGAAAATTTTTGGGGGGCCGTGACCCCCCCGGTCCTACAGTAAATCCGCCGCTGGTGTGCCCTTAATGTAAACACATTTGTCACACTCATTGATTTTCAATCCATTCGATAACATAGTCATATCGAATTTTTGTGCCATGGTTTCGGTGCTTGTTTAAGCCCGTAAAGCGACTGCACGAGTCGGCACACTTTGTTTTCCTGTCCATGTATTACAAACCCTTCAGGCTGATCCATGTAGATTTCTTCTTCAAGGTCTCCATTTAGGAATGCTGTTTTCACATTTGGTGTACCTCGAGATCATGCAATGCGGCAATAGCAAATAGAACCCGTATTGACGTAATTCTCGTTACGGGTGAATAGGTATCGAAGATATCATACCCTTCCTTTTGGGAATATTCCTTGGCTACTAAACGAGCCTTATATTTCTCAATTGATCCATCAGTTTTTCCTTTTAAGGACCCACTTGTATCCTAAAGGCTTACACCCTTTTGGGAGATCTACCAACTCCCAAGTGTGGTTCTGTACTCAATTTCGCTGTTTACAGCTTCTTTCCAGAATGGAGCTTCTGGAGTCGACAGAGCTTCTTGCACTGTCCTATGTTCGTCGTCTAACATATATGTTAGGAAATCAGGCCCAAATGATTTGGCCACTTTTTTACGCTTACTTTGCCGTGGTTCATCAACTTCTGGAGGCGAAACTTCAACGACTTCATAATTTCTTTTACAACTTATTTCATTCCTTCGTTGGAAAGATGTTCTCATAGAAAACAGCATTTCTCGATTAAAAAATCATCCCAGAATTCATGTCGGGAATTTCTCACTTATGCACCAAAAATCTGTATGCATTACTATTTTCTGCATATCCAATGAAAATGCAGTCAACCGTTTTCGGTCCTATCTTGACCTGTTTTGGTTTAGGTACTTCGACCTTTGCTAGGCACCCCCATACTTTAAGATATTCGTAGGAAGGTTTTCTAACTTTCCACAATTCGTACGGGATTTTATCCCGTTTCTTGTGTGGCAACATATTTAGAATGCGATTTGATGACAGTATGGCTTCCCCCCACAAATTCTGAGGTAGCCCTGAACTGATTAGCATCGCATTCATCATATCCTTAAGAGTTCTATTTTTCGTTCAGCAACGCCATTTGATTGAGGTGAATACGGCACCGTCGTCTGATGAATAATACCATGTTCTCGGCAAAATTCCACAAACGGTGCCACGTATTCTCCTCCTCTGTCACTTCCTATTATTTTAATCTTAGAGTTAAGTTGATTCTCAACTTCACTCTTATATCTTTTGAAGGTATCAAGAGCTTCGTCTTTACCACTTAAAAGATACACGTGACAGTACTTCGTGCAATCGTCGATAAATGTAATAAAGTATTTCTTTCCACCTATAGTTTGCACGAATTTCAGATCGCATATATCAGTATGGATCAATTCTAGTGGTGAACTATTTCTCTCGACAGAGAAAAATGGTGCCTTGGCCATCTTTGCTTCTACGCATATTTCACACTTGTGTTGTGAATCATTTCCATTTGTGAAAGTAAAGTTTAAACTTATTAACTTTTTCATTTTGTTTAAACTCACGTGTCATAATCTACCATGCCATAACTTAGACAACTCAACCAAGTAAGAAGAACTGACTTTATTATTATCAGCGATCTTAATCTCGCATTTTACAGGCATTACATATAACTTAAAAAGACCCTTCTCGGGGTAACCTTTGCCAATAAAATGACTATTCTTGGTCAGTACATATTTTTAAGCTTCAAACACTTGTCTAAATCCAGCGTTACTAAGCAGAGCGCCGGACACCAGATTTTTGCGGATGTCCGGGACATGCAGCACGTCCACAAGCGTCACTTCCTTGCCTAAAGTAATCTTCAGCACCACCCGTCCCAATCCTACGATGTTGGACGTCGCCGCGCTCCCCATATAGAGCGTCCTATCGGAAACAGTCGTGTAGGTGGAGAACATTTCTTTGTCGGAGCAGATGTGGCGCGTTGCTTCGTTGTCAATGTACCAATAGTTCGGATTTTCCACGACGTTTGCCCCATACACGACTGCAGTCAGGTCTAGCTCCGACATGTCTGTCGCCAGCTGCTTCTCTTCAGTGAGATGCGCCCGAGTCTTATTAACTCTCTTCTTCTACGACAATCCTTGGCCATATGCCCTGGTTTATCGCAGTTATAACAGTTGCCCTTAATTCTCCTAGAATTCGAGTCTTGCTTCTTTTGGGCGGACTTGGCCTTTTACACTTGTTTCCATAGCTCGGCTCGGCCAAGTTGGCTCTCGCCTCCATACTGCCCCTCTTGTTCTTGGCTTCACTCTTTCGGTTATCTTCTTCTATCCAAAGCCTCACAATCAGGTCCTCAAGCCCCATCTCCTTTCGTTTGTGCTTGAGGTATTTCTTGAAATCCTTCCATGGAGGCGACAGCTTTTCGATAATCGCAGCTACCTGGAAGGTTTCACTGATCTGCATATTTTGGCATGAATATCATGAACAATCAGCTGCAGATCACGGACATGGTCCAACACCGGCTTAGAGTCGGTCATATTATAATCCAGGAGTTTGCCGACGATGAACTTCTTTAGTCCGACATCGTCGGTCTTATACTTTTTGTCCAACGAATCCCACACCTCTTTCGCAGTCGTAGCCACCACATAGACGTTGTATAGGGAATCGTCTAGGGCATTCAGAATATAGTTGTGGCACATGAAATCCTTATGATTCCATGCGTCTAACGCAACCTTTTCTTGCTCAGATTGAGCGACATGAGCAGCATAGTCTGCCTCGTTAGGGTTTTCACCCTCAGCCGGTGGGGCGACTTCTGTCACCGTAGGGGCGGTCTCCTTCAGGAATCGTACAAGATGAAGCGTCGTCAGGTAGAACATCCTCTTTTGCTGCCAACGTTTGAACTCTGTCCCGTTGAACTTGGCAGGATGTTCGACGTGGCTGCTGGTAGGGATCGTTGGTGCGTTGGTTGCCATCGATCAGATTATTAACAAGGATTTCATCTTATGATTGTTGTTGCTTCGGTATCGTCTGGTCTCGATATGTCTGGTCGGTGGCAGAGAAAGCTATGATAATAGATAAACTTCGACGGTAGATAGTCAGAAGATGGAGTGTCTTCAAACACAAGTGCAGTGGGTGAGAAACCAGTATGTGCAGACAGCTAGAACGATCACGAGTAGGCCCATGAGAATGAACAGCTCATTCCACAGTCTGTTGAAATTCCTCATAGGATCAGGTTCCATGATGTTAGATGACAGTCGAGGCGTGTGTTGGACACACTGTCCGTAAGACGAAATCGCCCCTATATACAGTGCTCTCAATTAGTAGCGATCGCCTCCAAGATACAACGACTTCTTAGGCTCGTTATCGCAGCACAACGATTTGAGTTTATCTACGAACCATACTTGAAATCAAGTTTTTCTTGCTTTGAGAAACTGGGGAGTTAGGACAGTGATATATGAATTTTCGTGGGTTCAAGTGAATGATTTTTCCAACTAATACGGAGGTCTATTTATAGATTTCATGTCGCAGGGGCTTAATCGCAAATTCAAGAACTTGCTGGACTGCTTCTGTTATTTTTCAGGGGCCTGAATGAGACACTTTGAGACTTTGGGACAGTCGGTCAATTTTTAGCCCGTTTGACCAACCGACAAGCCCGCTCTATCAGACCACCGACGGCCCGAAACCCACCGACAGGCCCGACCCGATCGACCGACAGCCCAAGACCCGGCTCAGGCCCGATTCTCCGACCAACAGCCCGAGGCGGCTGACCGACAGCCCCACCGACGGTCCAGATTCTTTGGGCGGGGCCGAATCCATCCAACAGTCCACTTTGGCCCAATGATCACGCCACTTCAGCTAGGCTGCACAGTCAGCGCTTATGCAGCGCCACCTCATCTTCACCTTGACTGCCATGTCATCACCGTCGTCGTCACTGCTCACTGGAGCATAAATTTAAGCTCCTCAATGCTCCTCGCTATGATGCGGCGTGCAAAGTGCGCGCCTCAAAGTGCCCATTGCGCACTTTGGCGCGGCACAACTCGGCCACGGGCTCGGTGCTCGGTGCTCGTTGGTGCGAGGTACCGACTCGCACCCGAGCTATTATTTGGGCTCGCACCGACTCGCACCCGAGCTATTATTTGGGCCAAAACTCACTTAAGCTTTCTCAAGCTCATTAATTCCACTTAAGCCCACTTAAGCCCATATTAGCCCATGGCAAGCCCTTTTGAATAAACCCACATGGGTTTCTATATATATGGTGAAGATTTCCTTGGTATCTAACCATGTGTGACACTAAAATCCCACACTTAAACATTATCAACCATTTTAATGGTTATTGGGCCAATTTCGAAAATTAATTTCTCATTCACCCGATATCAGTTTTGAGCGTATTAATATTCGTTAGATTCCCCGTGAAACGTAGATTCATATTTTTCAACGATTTTTCGTTTTGATATCCGATGGCTTCCCGATTTAATTAAAACTGGGACTAAATTTATTAATGGGTTAATTACCCAATTTGGGCCCAATGGCCCATTAGGCTAAAAAGCCCAACATCAAATCCATTAAAAAGACATCGCGAAGGCGAACCATTAATGGATTTGAGTCATGGTTCGCCATCGCGGACGCCGATGCGGACACGAACAATTCAGATACGTTGCATATCGCGGGGCAGTCGCGGAAGATACGCAACTTTTGTAAAAATAATATAAAAGATATGTTTATTTACCAATTATAATAGATAATGCTTTGAGAAAAAGTAATTTCTGATTTTTTTAATTATCACAAGATTATGCATATTACTAATATGTTTAATTCCTATAGGCTATAATGTGGTGTAGTTGAAAAGTCGGAGATAATTAATTTCTACATGTTTGAGAATTTTTATTTTTTATTGCCTATATGCTTTGAGAATTTGTTGGAGAATTTATTTTTTTCTACTTACTTTGGGAATTTCTTGGTGTTTAATATAGAAAGTTCGTTGGACCATAACCATAAAATTATTTAACATGCCCAATGAATAAAATAGCCCAATGGATAAAATTTAGGGTTTTTTTACTTCATCTTCCCCACACCGCCCACTTCATCTTCTTCCCATCTTATTAACAAACAACATTTAATCTATGGTGGGAAATTGAATCACCGATATCTCAACTGATAGGCCAATGTATCGTCCGCAGTGACCCGACCGATATCTAGCCGCGACGGGCGAGATCTCAACGTGACAGAAGCATAACCGCGCCAACCTGTATCTTTGGCGCTGCGGACGGGAATCCCGTTATGGAGCGGCCGCGACAGCCGAGATAGCGCCGCCACGGCGAACCGTGATTTGAGTCGGCATCCAATTAGTTGGACCCATCAAAGATTGAATAGGATCCATCTCCATATATGTAATTGAATTTGGATATGGATCTAAGTGATCTACCTATACCCTACCCACTGCCTAAGTCCATTAGTGAGTTCTGACCGTTAGAGCCAACGCTGTTATAACAGTTATACACATTACACACAGTTCATCTACTAGAATTTCTTCACATGGTTTATTACAAACAACATCATTCAACTCATTTCATCAAACTTGGCTCTTGTGTTCGGGCCTATGAGTGAACTCAAAGTCTATATGGACAAAAGCACGCTCTACCTCGGGAAGCTGCTCGAGCTTTATCTGCAGAGTCTCGCCTATGTTGTGCGCCTGGTTCAGCAGCATATCCTCTGGCAACACAATGTCCGCCTCCACAAAGTAGTGGGACCCGAAAGTATACGCTCTAACCGTGTCGATGTGTTGGATCTCCTTGTCGTGATTCCATATGAGGTACGTCAGCTTCGCCAGAAAGTCGGGCGGGGCCGTTCTCCCTATCAGGGAACCAACGTTCTCTATCACCGTCCTTGCCCAAGTGTTGATAGTGTACAGTGCAATCTATACAAGAAAGAAATTCAGACATGGTTTTACATATTTTGGTAATTTTACAGCCACCCGCCCAATAATGACCCGACCCGCCCAGATTGAAACCCACTACTCACAATTACGGCGCCCGTTGGGTCGATCCACCAGTAATAACGGATGGCTAACACGGCTGTGGCTAGCCCGACGGAATTGGTGACGACGTCGAACAAGTGGTCTTGGGCGTATGCTCGGACGATTTCGTTCTTGAATTGGCGACAGTATAACATGAGGAGAAACTTGACTACGGTAACGGATACCATGATTCCTATCATCCACATTTCCTTCTCGTGGTCCACGTCGGGCCCCGACTGATGCGAAATTGTTTGTTTTAGGATCGAATGTTTGAAGGGCGAAGGAGAATGAAGCTGAGTCTATTTGAGACGTGAAGGTACCTTTGCGATGATTTGGCGAATGGATTCCAATATGATCTGCAGTCCCAGGGTTGCCATTACAGAGGCGAAGACGATGATGCCCTGCAAGAAATGCACAATGTCTTCATCAGAGAATCGTTGCAAACAAAATGGGAATTCTTGTAGTCAACGAACGTACCACAGGTTGCATCCGTTTCTTTCCAATAGGGTAGTGATAGTGGTTTGGGTTTTTCATAGCATGGGAAGTGAACCAAAGAATCAGTCCAGATAGTAGGTCGAGCAAAGAATCTAATGTTGAAGCAATGACGGCCAAAGATCTGCTCTCGATTGAAGCATAGACCTTTGCCACGAAGAGGACGAGATTAGCCATATTGGAGACGTGTATAGCCATTCTTTCACTCTTGGCGAGCTGTTTCATCTCGTCCTGAAAATGTTTCAGCAGACCGAATACAATACATAAGGTGTGATCATTTTATCAAAACTCCATCAGTTACAAGTCCATAAACATGATGATACGACCAAAAGGAGAAGATAACAGAGTCACAAGAAGATATTATGTTCTTAGTGTGTTTCATTACATTGGCCATTGGGTATGCTTCATTACACCGTGGGCTCACTAACTTAATCGCATAAATTCTTCGCCTCTGCTCAACTGTATACAAATAACCTCCTAATTTCAGCAAGGATTGTCATATAGGACTCTAGGGTCACATTCCAAAATCCATCCCCGGGGTTTCAATCATTGAACCAAATTGAATATACTTATAATAGGAAGAACAGTAAAAATTAAAAAAAAAATTAAGAAATTGAACCTCCGTAAGAGCATCTGGCGCACTACCAGTCTCGTGGATAATCTCCATTTCACTGAAGCCTTCAAGGAGCCTCTCTTGCTTTTTGTAATATTCAGCAACTTTCCTCTGTTTTTCTGCAGCAGCAAAAAAGTAAGATTACAACAATGGCAGAAGATGCATTCGACTCAATCGCTCAGCCGAAGACAAGGCACATACACAAACCTAGGAAAGACAACACCATCCGTGTCCACAAGACTCGTAAGCAAATCAAACAAGCAAAACAGAGATACGTATTACGTACTTTTGTTTCTGAGCATCCGCCGGAGGCTAAACGACTGGTGACGATGATCGGAGCCTCGTTCCGGCAAACGAAACTCGTTGATGTTGAGCCTCCACGACGACTCTCCGGCGTCGATGCCATCCGTGCCACCTCCGCCGCCCAGCAACTCCCTGCGGCTCTCGCCAACGACGACGTTTTCTGATTCCATCAATCCCTACTCAGATTCTGATCTTCAAAGGGTGGATACTAAAAAGTTGCCGACTTCAAATCATCAAAATGCAGATTTCTGCAGTATAGGGGACAGTTGGAATCAACTACGGAAAAGTTGCTAAGCTAACTGTGCAATATTATAAAGCACGCACGCGAGGCAAGATCTCGGGGTAGGTCCATCTTGGACACGTGTAGGCATCGCGACCGTTGATATAGTTAGTAGTAACCTCTTGATCTCCCTTTAACTTATCTTAATTTATTGAAAACATAAAAGAGTAATTAATTAATCATTAATATACTTGTTTATAATGTTTCTTCAACACGGGTCCATTCTATTTCTATGGCGTACTTGCTAATTAGGTCTAGGGGATCGTTATTCTAAATTTTTGGTTATTCTATTTAATGAATGCAATATTAATAAGATATCTTCTAGTCAAAAGTTAACCGATTATGTAATAGATTATCAATTTTGACGGGGCACTCACTCTACCTTTATATTTTACTAGTACTATTATCTCCGCACTCTATGTGTGTGCTTAAAATATAATTATTTTGATCTTAATTTTGAAATTTATAATTTATGTTTAGTAGATGCAATATAGTTATATATATATATATATATAAGGAAAATAATGATTAGGGGTATGGGTATAATAACCAAAAATTGAGGGGCTAATGTGATAATTATTTAATTAATGAAATTAGAAATAGAAGGTTAATTATAAATATTTTACAGACCAAAATAATAATTAATAGCCACCCCTCACCCTTAATATAATATACTAGTACATAAACACATTATATGCATGTGCAATATTTAAATATAAATATATTATTTTATTTTTTAATTTATTAATAATAAATTAAATTATAAATTTAATTTTATTACTTTTATTATGTATAAGAAAATTAATTTGAGGATAGTTGTAATATTTATCATATCATGGTAAATTTATAGTTATTGTTGACACAAAAAATTAATTAGATGATAGTTACTCTAAGCCTCGCCCACATAATAAAATAGAAACATAATAATAGTGTAGATTCTTCCTTTTTATCTCATGGTGCGGATATTTATTTGATATTGATAGCTGTGGTAATCTACAATTCATCGGAACATCACCAATCATTTTGATTTGTACCCACGAATAACTAAATATATATTCATAGAAAAATTCCGAAGTTCCTTGTTCAATAACATAGTCGATGAGCTTCAAAAAAAAAACCACACACGTACGAACATCTGACAATATATATAACCATGAAAATGAAATGTCATTGTTTTTGTTTTGTGCTTTATTGTCGCCGCCAAAGAAAACAACAAATCCCTTCTATTTTATAGCACGCACACCGTATATTAGAAATCTACTTAGTAGTGCTGGAAAATATCTTAGCATTTTCTACGTAAAGCAAAGCAACTTTAATTAGTGGGAATCGTTTTCAGATATTAATTTAAATCCCCCGTGCTTTCTCACGCATTGTATTGTTGTAATGGGAAAATGGTCCAAACATGGAGATGCATACATAGTGCTTCTGCTTATTTATCTATGTACAGATACCGCCACAATTAAATACAAAAAATTATATATTGTGGAGCAGGTGATTTTCCCACGCATGGTAGATGAAAAATATCTTATCCAAAGGAATATAATTTGGCATGTTGTAGAAATAATGGATTGGCGACATTAAGCGTGACGTGTAAGTGACATTTTCATGTTCGTCAAATTCAAATGCAATTAATTTCGCGGCGATTAAGAAAAGTAAGAGACATTGGTGCGAAATGTCCTTTTGAAGATCGATTTTATTACGAAACAAAAGATACGTCTACGAAATTTACATAAGGCTCAATCAATTTGGGCTTTTCTAATGTAGAGGCTCATTAATATATTTCAGCTGGCCCATAACAAGCCTGTTGGCCTTAACAGAAAGATCCAACATTTCTTAGTTTCAATTATTAACAAAAAGATCCAACATTTCTTAGTTTCGAAAAAAAAAAATATTATTAATTGTTTTTTTAAAAAAATTATATTTAATTTTCTTTTATCTAAATTCTATTTAAAAAACAAAAAGATACAAATTGGTCAATTAGAATGTAGAACTTAAACTTCTACTCTACTCTTCTGAGGATCACTCTACCCTTTAACAGTCTCAAGCAGGCTAAAAACCATTGACCCTCTCTAATGAAATCAAATAAAATCATAGAATCTGTATATATATAGTATATATATATATATATATATTATATATATATATAGAGAGAGAGAGAGAGAGGAGAGAGAGAGATCAACATCTGTGCAACGGCGCGGGATAGATATCGAGGGGTTTGTATCTGAGCCGATCGTTACGAGTCAACGGTTCATCCTGCATTGATCGGCGATGAACAATATAAGCATAAGAACTCACTTCGATTGCAAAGTAATTCATCCTCCTACAGTTTTCATAACCTTAAAATCTAACAATAGTATTAAGATAGAGTTCAACCTGATATGTTATTATCGCAAAAACGTTAAACCAATTCGGTTAAGCTTTAAGACCGTTAGGCGTTACCTCGTCCAAGTTAATCTGAAAAGGTTTCACAAAGTCTTCAAACATAACGGGCGATAACCCCCTCATTCTTTCTTCCACTTCCTGAGAACAAAAAGTCATCAAAATATCATTCTCACAGCTGTTTGATTACAGTTCTTACGTCAGAATTCTAATAAATTAATAATGTACAAAATGAAATATAAAAGCAATGCCTCACCAATCCAGTTATCCTCGAATTTTCGACCAATTCTTGGGCGATCATGTCTAAGATATGTCTGTTGTCCCTCAGCCCTTTCATGGCAAGCTCCTCCGTTTCGTCAATGTACTGTCAGGAAAGTTAAACCAGTTTTTCCTTACATTGTTTATAAACAAAAAAACCCAAGAGATCAAATGGTTCTATATTAATTCAACTTTGCTCTATTTTGGTCATCGTTGTTATTACGTATTTACGTTCCAATCCAAATATTGATATAAACTAAACTCTGACCACAGCCCAAGAATTTCCATGGTTAAGATGGGATTAGTTTGCTATTTAATGTCGTGAGAGTGCACAGTAAATGCAAATTCAAAGTTACCCTCAGTAACTCCCTTGTAAAAAGCTCGGAAACTTCGAGGGTCATGTCTGCAGGGATAACTTGAGGATCATCCCACTGTTGTCAGAAACAAATATGAAAGCAAAAGTAGGTTATTTGAAATTCAGAACGGAACCATGAAAATCTAAATTGGGTTAGTATATGTAGTACCCTATATCTTATGATTTCACCATCTGGATTATCGGGTCGATCGACGAGCCCAATTCTCTTCGTCAAAGCTGTGAGTCCCAACCTAGGATTTCTAGGGCTTATTACCATCTCCCTAGCAATCTGAAAGAGACAAAGGTTGTAATTATTCACTACTGCTCCATTTGGATATATATCTTGTCAGTGCAAGCTTTGTTTCGTAATTAGGTTACCTTGGTAATTTTCTCAAGATCGTCTCTCCCACCATCAGTGATATCATCGCCAAACACAATACGCTCAGCACATCGACCTCCATGAGCAACCACCATTTGCATTTGCATGTATCCAAATGTCGTATAGCCTTGATCTACCATGTCTTCTCTTGGGTAGAAAACAGAAACTGCAGTTTCCTGCTCGAACATACCGTAATGTAATATAGTTCGAAGTGAGAAATTTCATAGCAGAGAGAATTCATCAGATGAAACAAACAAATGTAAGATGCCCGAAAGAGTGTACCTTTCCTCCGGGAAGAAGCTGGGAGAAGGCATGCCAATCGAATCGAGGGAACAAGTGAGCCAATACTATGTGACCAGCTTCATGCACGGCGAGGAGTCTTTTCTTTTCTACGGATATCTATGGAGATGGTTTAATGAAGTCATGGTTCTGATAAATAACAGGTAACACTTTAGCTACTACCAATTTTTAGGGTCATATGAAAGGCGTACACTTTGTTCGATTTTCTGCTGTTCTTCTTCGGTGAGAAGCACGCCCATCCCCTCAAGCAACTGCTTATCCAATACGTCGACGATATCTTGTTGGGAGATCTTTGGATGCCCTTTCCTGACCTGTTAATTGTTCAAATTTATGGTAGATAAGAAAAAATTCTGGAGAGCTAGATCAACACCTTGAAATCCATCGTCTTGAATGCAGCAATAATGAAACAAGAAAAAATTCATAACATCGTACGGAGAATTTTTATACGATTAAGTTGAATGGAGAGGAACTTACGGACATAATTGCCGCTTCATTGACTAGATTTCTAATGTCTGCTCCTGAGTACCCAACAGTGCGAAATACTACCTACAAAGAGAAAGAGAAGAGGTAAATGATTAAAGATATTTTCCAATATATCTGATGGAGATAGAAATGTATCTAAAACGAGGCTCATTAGCAATTCAACGAGAAGGGTAAACCTCTTCAAAATCAACATCTTCAGCTAAGTCTTTCCCAGAACTATGAACACCAAAGATTTGAACCCTCTGCTTTGCGTCGGGCAAACCAATATACACACGCCGGTCAATGCGTCCAGGGCGAATAAATTCCAGGTCTAGTTCATCGGGCCGATTAGTAGCACATATGAATATAACAGCTTGCCTCAGAGAAAATCGATCAACGCCCGTATGTTCTTTCCTGAAGATAACAGAGTTAACTTTTTCAGAAGTTTAAGTGTGACGAACTGAATCTGATTATGAAAAACTTATTATGGTTTTTAAGGATTTGAATATATATGATACTCACTCTCCGTCAAGCTGAGCAATCAAAGCTTCGAAAGTCGCTCTTCTTCGTGGATCTTTACGTGCATGCCTTCCAGCAATAGCATCTATCTCATCCACAAATACAAAAGCAGGAGCCTAGCAGAAGAAGAGTGCATTATTGAATACCAAGATCAGACTTTACGAATGTGAACATGTGGAAATGTCGTAACAATGTATATGCTTCGATAACAGATTCCCTTATATTAGTTCTCCAGGAAACAAATATATTAATCTTACAGTTACAGCGAAGCAAAGTAGTAAGATATCCAACCACACGATTACAGAATGGATATCTCAACAATACCATCTAATGTTCTTCATTGATCTAACTTTCCGAGATAAATAACCATCTTTAGTTAAAAATAATCACTTTACACAGTGCTTGGCTGCTTCACAATAGTATGTCATAAACTTACGTTTCTCCTTGCAATTGAGAACAATTCATTTATTCTTGCAGCACCACTTTTTTCACTATCCGTAAACTCCGCACCAGAAGCAAAGACGAAAGGCAATCCACTTTCTTTAGAAAGAGTCCTGGCAAACAGTGTTTTCCCTGTGCCTGGGGGCCCAGAAAGTAGAACTCCCTGCCATATAAGAAATAAAGTGTAGCACATCATTGCTACTGCTAATTCAGATGATTGCTGTAATGATTTTTGCGTAATAAGATATACTTACTCGTACAAACTTGACATCCTTTTCAAAATACTGCATGGGATTGTTCATATATATCATCAATTCGTCAAGAAGATCCCAGACATCTCCACCCAATACGACCTCCTTATGCATAGATTTTGTTTCACCAACTTCACCAACAGGCTGAATGCGATGAGCAAGCCATTACTATATATTAGTGACAATAGGCAAAACTAATGATCCACCATGTAAGGTACAAGCAGAACACCTACCAAAATGAAATTTTCTGCATATGCCATATCAAAGAGCTGATTATACTTCTTGTAAAGTAAACGGTTTGTAGTGATATGAAGAAGCATTAGAGATTCCCTGATGAACCACAAAATCAATAGTCCGGGCAACAGTGCAACCAAAACTTTCATGAAGTAATGGATCTGCTTTTTCTGAAGGAGATCCACTTCGATTCCTGAACCAGATATCGCCTCAAATAGGAAAGGATCGAGTGGAATATCAACCTAGGCAAGAATCAAATAAGTTTGCATCCCAAAGAAAAATGAACCTAATGAGAATGACATTGGACTCACAGTATATTCCAGAGGAAACCCTTCTTTCATAGTCACGTATAATCTCTTGAGATCCTCCGTAAAAACAACTGCATCGACCTGACTAGAGAACATAGTTCAGAAATTACAAGACCCAATTGCTCCAAAAAAATAACTGAATCATGCAAATACTAAGATGCAAGGAAATGGTAGATGAGAAAGAAAACAAAAATTTTTACCTCGGAAGAATCGAGCTTTTGAAGGAAGTAAGTGTAAGGAAGTTTTGGGCGGTAGCGCCACCATCTCTTGGAGATCCACAATGCTCTCGTTCCTTGAGCTTTTTTGGACTTCTCAACTACGTCCTTGCGCAGACTGTTCTCAACCTCTTTCATATCAAATTCTACAGCGTACTTTGCATTTAATGAATCCACTTGCTCAGCAAACTTTTCTTTTTGAAGGATGAGATTCCACAATCTGAGCCTATCTCGCCAAGTTCCTCCAACATCCTTGTTCAGAGCTGTCAAAAAAATTAACGTATGAGAAAAACAGAGTCCAGAAAAAGTCTGCACCATTTTATATGCAGAAATTTGAACTTAACACCTAAATCTTAGTTTCACTATGGAATAAGACAATACTATGCTTCCTCAACGAATCTTTTTAAGTGATGGCAAAAAAAAATGCGTACATAAGCAGCCGTAATTTCATACAAGACCTTATGAAAACTTGAAGGAAATAGCAATGGCCAACATGAGTACAGTACATTTGAAGCAAACCTGATAGACCTAAATCTTCCTTCACAACATTCTTATCTTCATCCTTCAAATTACAATCTCTTTCAATTATTTCGTTAATGCTTCCTTGGGCTTTCTCAGCATCTTCCCATGCGGTCTCGCCAACAAAGGAAGCATCATGAACAAGTGTTCCATCAGGTCCTTCAACATATTTCTTGAGTTTCAGACCTTTGGGCGTATTCTTCCTCCACAACCCTTCCTTGAACCTGCAACAATAAATCAGAATGAAACATTGTTTTGCAAAGGTTCCATCAGTCGAGGATTTGAAGACAACAATGCCCGCAATGTAACACACAATCAGCCAATTAGTATTTATATCATGCATAATTGAAGTAATAGATACCAAACAATCGTCAATTAGAGAAACTTCTATGTAGCTAAAGCAAAACGAATCACCGACCAAATCGTATGAGACTCTCACTTCAGACAAATTACAACCACAGAAAGATAGATAAGAAACGAATCGACCTTTTCACATTAGCGGGAGAAGGCTCGGGAATCAATGCCTCCATGTATGCCTCGGCCATTTCTCTTCTTTCACGCTCTACAAATGGAGCTCTCACCGCCTTATATACACTTCTACACGACATGACTGCAACGAAAACATACAACGCGAAAACACCCAATCTTTTTGCTTCCCAATTCTTCACATCCTGAGAAGAGCAACAAAAGAAAAACACACACATAAACACAAGGACGGCAAAAGGTATATTACCTCTAAAAGGAATAACATACCTTCCAAAGTTCCCATTTATTCCAACTAAGAAACTGAGGCAACAATTCCGCCTCCAACCTATCCCGCGCAGCCTGAGCAGACCCGCGAGCCCGGCCCGAAAATTCACCAACCTTGGCCCGAAATTCGTCAAAATCAAAACCCGTTTCTTCCTTCACCGACTGCCCCAAATTCTCCAAGAAACGTGACGAAGTCATACGAGTCGTCTGAGCGAAACGCTTCCATGAAAACCCATCTGGTCCGCTCGACGAAGACGAAGAAGAAGATGCTGAAATTCTGAGCTTTCTTCGCCTCGAAAACTTGGTTCCTCGATAGAGATAAGGTAAGTGTAAATGGTTTGTTCTATGGAGAGTAAGGAAATGGTCTCCGCTATGTGTGAATGGGACTCTTATGCAATGCATTGATGCGAGCTCCATAGTAATTAACAGGGCTTTAGCTGTCCACCGTCCTTCGGAAATAATTTGACTTGTAGAAGTTTATGCTTCTGCTGCTGTTTTTAGCAACAGCGAAGAGTCTTGTGAGAGATTGGTGAGGACGATGATTAAGACGAAGTGAGGTTTTAAGAGGTTTTTCTCATCGCATCTGTATTATCTGAATATCACAACGCAGTCCTCAATTTTATGATTAATTAATATTTACTCCCTACTTTCTTCTTTTTTTGCTGCGTAAATCGAGTCGCATTAATCATATATAAAACCACCTGTAATACAATGCCATGGCACAAGACTAAATCAAACTTAAAGTATTCATTGCAACCGTGTAGAGAGTTTCAATAACTTAAAACACGTCCAGATCGCACAGCTTCGAACAAATCTCTCTTGTCTGAAGCACTAATATTACATCATCGGAAAATTAAGAAACAAAGGGTAACTAATAAACGATTGGGCGGCGCAGAGCAGAATAAACAGTTTTCCTGAAGAGAGGATGAACGTCCTCGGTTAGAACCTCAGCATCTAGTCTCTCGACAAGGGGGCCAAATCTGTTATGAATTATGAAAAAAATAATAATAATGAGTAAGAAGCAATTAATGAATATCGAAAGACCAACAAATATGGAAGACTCGAGAAAAAGACATTATGAAAGCTGAACTTACTTCTGATGCGTACTGGCGAGTGAAGGCTCTCAAATAACCGATGGTTGCCAAGCACCATTGTTCTTTTTCACCCACGGTATAGCTACTATTGGTCTTATCACCATTGGTGAGACTATTAAATAGAAAAATATAGAAAAAAAACATTCAAAATCAGTTCAAGGAGAGGATGAAAAGGGAAAGAGGAAAAAAAGAATCGGGGAGAAATGTTAAATTATGAGAAAGCCACCTCTTTTGTGATCTTTCACCATCCTTGTCTAATTCCATTGCTGATGCATCGTCGTCATGTTCATGGTCAATGGACATTTCTTCATCTGCACCACCGCCGATGTTCAAAGTTCCATCTGTATCTCGAAGTCGTTCGACCAACACATTGGAGAAGCTTTTGTACAAGAAAATCAACAATTCCTACGGAAAAAAAAAAAAAAAAGAAATAGGAGGTTGGTAAAATTAGACAAAACAAGAGTTTATTAAAGCTTTTGATCGTCCAAACTCATAATCTTCGAAGATTGAAAGCTTTGGCCTCGCCATTTAGCTCTTTCAAGTTTCAGTTAACAAACACGGGTGGCTTAAGACATAGGAATTTAGTTACTTTCAGAACATTATGAAGAAATCTTATTCTAAGTAACTGAAGCTCACTTGTCACATTAAAATATCTTTGCATGGTACCATGAGGAAGAAAAGGTACACTCCGCCTTTTACCTTGAAAATCCAAATCTTGTGAGATTATATCGTTTCTAAAACAATATAATCTCACAAGATTTGGACCATCAAGAAACGATATAATCTCACAAGATTTGGATTTTCAAGGTGAAAGGGCAGGCATGCCCTTTCTTCCTCACGAATATGCAATGATCTTAGTTGCTAGTGAACTTCAACTACTTAAAATAAGATTTCTACAAAAATATCTTGAAAGTAAATCCATATATGTCTAAATCGAAACGTCTTCATAAACCTGAAAGCGCTCAACGGCGAGCGCCACCTCTAGTTCTCGGAGGGGCAACTAATACTACGAGCTCTCAATCTTCGGCACTTACAAGTTTTGAACGATCCGAGCTACAATAAAGCCGGGAGACTCTACAGAAAAGAAAGAAGAAAGGTCGATAGGTACAGGGAGAAGTAATGCCTAAGGAATTTTAACAAGAATCAAGGTACGTACACATTGTCTTTCCAGTTTCCAAGTTATAATCGATGTCCCACCAACAAAAAACTTTTTCACATACCTCGATTTCACTACTAGCTCGTGCTAAAAGAGCCTCCTTTGCTTCTAACGTTTCACGCGTCGAAACCTCTTCATTCTTTGTCTTCTCAACTTTTGTGTTCAAACGCCTCATTTTAACAGGATTTTCCGCAAGTACGGGCTCACCATCGACAAGACTGAGAGTGAGGTTTGACTTAGCATTTTCCAGTTCGGCTTCGGCTTTGGCAGCAGCTTCCGCAGCTACCACAACACTCTTCTTGAGAGACGACGTCTCTTTTCTCAGATCAGTGATATGGTTGAAGGTTTTGTTAACAGCATTTCTCAGAATCTGTAAACCCCAGAAAGAAAAATATTAAGATTATTTTTATCTTCTCGTCTGCTTCTGAAAGCATACCATACCTCCCACGGACGATCAGAAACATGAAATTGTTCGACGTTTGATGCTGAGAAAACCCATCTCACAATGGCCAGATTGGATAACATGCGATATCCCATCATCCTGTCGATGGCCATGGCAGCCATTTGAGCATTATTCTTCCATAACGAACTCAATTCGGAAATCAACATAACTTGCTTGTCCTCGTCTGGACATATCTTTGCAATGACTTGGCCATACCGCTCAAGAACGGTAATCAAATGGGTAAAGCTTTTTGAACCAATATTAAGTAGGGTTTGAACAACCACGCTGAGGGTAGCTTCCAGTCCATGATCAGGAAGCACTTGACCTTCAACCCATGATATTATTTCTCGAGATGTCGAACGTTCCTTGACCATACGAGTTAGTTCCACAGAGAGGTTGCGTTCAGTTTGAGGCCCATCTTCTCCACTGTATTTGAAATTTGTCGAGCCTTTTGGTGGAAGCAACTCTTCCAAGGCAGGAGCAGTTTCAATGCTCTATGTGTACCGAGAAAACGTAACAAAAAAGTTACTAACAGTTGACAACAGCTCAATTTGACAAAAGAACCCAATGATGATGATGCAAAATTAACAATTCATAACATCCAAAATACATTAAATGTGTTCCGATCAAACGGAGATCCAGATGGTGGCAAGTATATTTTAAAACTCAACTGGATGTTCAGAAACATCCAAGTGTTTAAAGAGTAAACTTCAGAAGCAATCCAAAAGAGCGAAGCACGCATTACATATTTATCCCATCTCTATATTACCTTCTTAATTTTGTCCCAGTATGACAAGCGTACTTCCCTTTCCAAAACCTCCTGGACAAAGACTCGTTGAGGAGCCCATTTTGGAAGGTCCAGGACATGGGCCCATTCTTCCCACGGCCAGATAAATTGAAAATTTGATCTGAAGCAAACGATAAATATCAAACGTGATCTTATTACTCACAGTCACAAATATCAGCGAACATAATTACTCAAGGAGAAAATTAATTGGGAAAAAGAGTTCGAGGACAGTTAACATGAAAATGATAGATAAGACTGTTTTATAAATGGTGGCCATCGCACTGCAACATGGACTTCAATGTAACTTGCATTTCACGTAACTATATGTCGTCTAAAGCCATCTGGGAACAGAGACATATAAATTGACAACAAAACGATACCATCGCTAGTGATGAATAACAAGTTGCTACGTTGGGTCTAAATTATGGCAAAGGATTATTGGACACAAAAAATTACATCAAATGATAATTGGAAGGAAGCAGACTTACAAATGGTGAGAAAACCAAAGGATAAGACGCGTTCGACACTCCATGTCCAAATCAGCAATTTTGTCAAAAAGAGAACGAACAGCACCTGCCACAACAGCTGGAAAGGCACCAGGAAGAGCCTAGACGGGACATCACGGCAAGAAAAAAATAAGGATGTTTTGACATTCCAGTACAGCAGCTAAATTGATTTCAAGGACTCTCCTTGCTATGTATGACGAGAATCGAGATAAATACAACGGGTTACCTTGCATAGATCCATAATGACAAGTGTGTAATAGATTGGATTGAAAGGTGGTTGTGGCAACAGAAGTATCTGCAAAGTAATATTTTCTTTTATGCATGGCACCACAGTGAAATTTCAGCCACTCTACGGAAAGCTTTAACATTATGCTTAACATTATCAACTATCCAATAATCCCCCAGATTTAACAGTGATGAGCATGCAATTTGGCCCTCAAAGTCGGGCAGTCTGAGCCAAAATATAGCAAACATTCATTGGCACCCACATGTTACTACTTCAGAAATATGCAAGATATATCATGGCAATAAATGCTGAAACTGTAACGGAGTCCTAAACTGTAAAGCTACATAGAATACACAACCATCTCATTGTACCTGAGAAAATATTGTCTCGGCCATCAGATGCTCATAACGGAAGGAAACAGGCAGGCAAACCATGGCTGAAGCACATTCCTTACGACTAGCTTTGCCCAAAACAGAAAAAGAGCAAGAAGATAGAATCAACAACTCCATGTAGAACAATGACAGAGAAACCTAAGGAAGGAACTCTGCAGGGACATCAAGGAACTTAAACGGAAAATCAAATCAAAGCTTCACTTACCATCCATTTAAGAAAAAAAGAACATCCAACAGATATTCTTCCACAACAAACCGATCAATAGGCAGAAAATCCTGATAAATAGCACACGACAAGGGATGAGCTGAAGTACAAAGTGAAAGAGATTATGTTCCTCACAAAAACACCGACACTGCCAAACAATTATTTTTCCACAAAGGGAATAGATGCAAACACGCCCATATGAAATATGTTTAGGGAAAACAAGCACCAGATAGCAGAAGATCCTACTAAAATATCAATATCCTAAAATTTGATAATAAAGAGTGTTGTTAACTCTTGATAGGTTTTCTGACGAACAAAACAAAAGGTAATTAGCAAGTGACCGTACAAAGTTGATCATATGGATGGAATTATAGATAAGGCATATTAGTTCAACCTACTGCAAGACTCAGCACAGTGTCACTTAGACGATGCCAAGGTATCAACAAAATTCTTACTGAATCATTTGCCAGGTTGAGAAATTTTTCATAATATCACTTACCTCATGCATATCTAAGAAATTCAACATAGAAAAGATGACCATAAGGTGCAAGAAGAAACAATAAGGCAGACGCAAGATATTGCAAAACATAGTAAATACCCCAATCTTATCGGCAGGGAAAATATTGAGTCTCCGTATACGTTGAGGATATTTTAATCCAGCTTCATGATTTTGTTTTCCGAAGGTAATATCATTAAACTGAGTTGGTGGATCAGGTAACTGGGGGCAGTTTACCGGACCAAAATCATGTGACTTCCCAGCAACAAGTTGTGGTTCAAACGAGAGATGCGGTCGGGGTACTGAAAAAATAGAATCAAACTCAGGAAGCTCCTAAATAAATGTTTCCAGATACGTGTATCTCACCATGAACTAAACATTTCGGAAAAGAGAAGGAATAAGATGATGCTGCTTCTAATAATGGATCATTGTTGGAACAAAATTGTAACATACGGTAAAATGTTAAATGGAAAAATAACAAGTAAGTGACAATTTACCACTATTCAGCTTCCATTCCTTGTCTGAAAGATCTTGGATTCGCTCCCACAAATCCTCCAAAAAATCCTGGATCCAATACAACAGAAAATTGGATCAGGGCCACTGGTACTTGGGCTAGGAGACGTGAATTATCTTTATATCCACAACAAACAATGAAAAGGGCCACACGTAACATACTTTTCCACTGTTAGTCTGATTCTTATTCTCAATGTGCTCGAAAGGAGAGTAGCCAGCGTCAGAGACATGCTTTCTGATACTCATGTACGCTTGTATCCCCAGCATTACCGTCTCCAACTCTTCAGGAACTTGCTGTAAAAAAATAAGTTTATTATACTTAACGCTATCGACATCAAAAGAAAAAAATTAATTCAACCATATGAGCACTAAAATGCTACCTCAGAAAGTTCTGCTCCTCCCCAAGGGAAACATGCTAATATACAAGTAACATAAAAGTCAGCACAAGCTTGCCAAGATGGATTACCCTTATCCTCATCTACTGTTGTGGCAGCTGAGGATAGCAGTGTCTCGAACAGAACTACTATGGAATTTGCATGAACAACTTTGCTGCACATCTGTTCTCCAGAGATAAAAGAGAGAGATGCATAAAAAAGTGCTTCCACGACATGGATTTTGTCTTCTTTCAATTGGAAAAAAGTAAATGACGTAAAGGAGATGTAAAGTTTTCGAAGTTATTGTGCAATTCCCCACAATGATCATCTAATCTTAAAAGAGATGCCTTCGCTTGATATAGATGGTAAAAAGAAGATCTAATTAAATCATCAAGTCTGAGTCTCAACATCCAATCGTCCAAGCACATAAATATCCAAAGACATTTGACACCCTGTATAGTAGAAGAACACATACCAAGGCAGTTAGAAAACGTATGAGTAGTCGTATCCTGCTACAATTCCCGGAATCCAATGCAGCCTGTTGACAAAAATAGAAAGGATGACAGGCTATCTACATGAACTAGTATAAATAGTTGCAGAACTCAGAAGTATGCACTGAGGAAGCTTACACAATTATATGCATAGAGCTACAAGAATAAAGAGTAACAATAAGAACAGTATGCAGAAGGCGACGGTACCTGCAAATTATCGTGCGTATCCTCCACAATTTTACCAACAAACTCTTCATCTTCCAAATTTAATAAACCAACCTGCAATAGAAGAGTCACATCAGTGATCAGTTCCATTGCGCATGGAGTCTTTCTTCCTTAATCTAAACATAAATTGGGCTTATGCTTAGTAAATATAGTGCTTTAAAAAGAACCTCAAAAGTAACCATCATAAAATCTTACATATAATGAACATCTAAAGTAAATCGCAAAGACCCTACACTCAGAAGATGTTCATTAATATGAATTATACGAATTACGTGTAGAAGAGTATGAAAGGAAAAATTCAGAAAGCCAATTTCTCCAACAAGACTTGCAGTGTATAAGATACCATACCAACGTTCCATACAGTGGTACTTTGTGAGGCAACTGTTCGGCGCATTGCAGAAGGAACTGCAGATAACAGAGACAAAAGGGAACTTTAAGACATTAATAGAACCACAAAGGCCAAAGTTGAGATATCAAATTATATCGAAATTCACTTAAGATAACAGAAAGAATACATAAAAACAGCAAACGCATCTCATCGTGGCAAGAGTTACAATTACACCATCACCAGATGAGCTTAATCAGACATCAAGAAAAAAATCCGCTATAAAACTTACAGGGGACTTAGAAATCTAGCGTAATTACATTAAACATAAGACTAAATAAAAAAGAAATAACCAACCGATAGTATTTCATCCTTCGAATGCAACAATTCCCGACGAACCACTCCAAAGCATGTCTCCTGCAATAATAAGCAACGGAATAAACAACTCTTGAAGCTAACAAAATATTTCCAGGAACTAAAATTACTTAAATCAAGTTCGCGCTATTTTCCCCTATTCCTAAACAACGAAAAAAACCGGACACACACAGAGAGAGAAAGAGACTAGGTTAAACTACGGTATTAGAAACAAAAGGCGCGAACAACCAAAATAGATACTCACGAGCTGGTCTTTGTGGTCAACACTCCCGCCATACTCCGCCGAATTCTCCCCAAGTCGAAGCAGCAGAGCTCTCCAGCTACTCATTTTCACCGAGTGAGGAATCACATTAACAGTGGTGCAGCTGAATACTCGGCCGTTCTTCGCATCGAAGATTAATGGGCTCGTATTTCATGGGCCCATTAAAGTGACGGGCCGGCCCAAACGAAACCATCATACTTTGTAATAAAATTAAGGAAAAATTATAAAAATGCGTCACATTTCGATTTTGGGTCACTATATTTGCCAGTTACAAACTAGGTTACTAGATATGTATATAGTAAAACAATAGGGTCATTGACCTCTTTCTTCTTACTTAGTGACCCAAATTTGTAATTATATACATACTTAGTCATCTAGTTTTGTTACTATATATATACTTAGTGACCTAGTTTTGTAACTAGTGACCCAATTTTGGTTACTATATACGTACTTAGTGCTCTAGTTTTATAACTGGCAAACATAGTTCTTAAAATAAAAAAAATGGTATACTTAGTGACCGATTTTTATAATCTTGCGTAAAATTAAAATATGGCAAAATTATAAAATTAGGTCACTAAGTATACAAGTTTTCGTTTTTGGGTCACTTTGTTTGATTGCAAAAGTAGGTCACTAACTTTTCATTTTGAAAACAATTTTGGGTCATTTTTCAATTTTAGATCACTAAGAATATATTTTTTCGATTTTGGGTCACTAAGTTTAGAATTTTTCAATTTTGGGTCACTATGTTTATAACATTAGTACCAAATGAGTGACCCAAAATTGAAAAAAATGTAAACTTAGTGATCCAAAATCGAAAAAATATATTTCTAGTGACCTAAAATTGAAAAATGACCCAAAATTGTTTTCACATGAAAAGTTAGTGACTTACTTTTGCAATTATCAAACATAGTGACCCAAAAACGAAAACTTGTATACTTGTGACTTAATTTTATAATTTCCCCTTAAAATATTTTAAAGTTAATCAAACAAAAATGACTTCAAAGTGATTTTATTATATTATTCAACAAACTTATCCTATTGACGCCTCGGTGGTGGGAGACCCCATAGCTCGGAATGGCTTTGGCGGGGCTGCGGTCGCTAGCATCGAAATATTACATTTCGCCGCCCCACAACTTCATCAAATTACGAAATCGCCTCAAATTCCTCTTCGCGCCATCATCGTCTCCAAGGTTACGCTCATCGACCTTCCGAGAGCTAACGGTTTTCACTCACTCCGCTTCAAAGAATGACGTCGTCGACTCGTGCGTTGATGTGGCAAACCCTGATTTATCCGCCCTGCAGAATCGAAACCCAATGTCAGGTAGTAATTCAGTTTTACTCTTCATCTAATGGAGCTATCGGCTTTCGCGTTCAACGATTTTATTGCTTTCTTTAGGTCTAGAAGAAGTGATGGTTGGGTATATTTTGGGGAAAAAGAAAGCCACGGAAGTTGCACACGAGTAGGTACAAATGTAGAATGAACGAGTATTTCTTGTGCCAACGCTTGTGATAGTTCTCTTGCCATTAATTTTTTTTATCATTCTGTTATACGATGATGTTAAGAGTGTGGAAGAATATCGTTCGAAAAGGCGACATGGTCGTCGATGCAACTTGCGGGAATGGATACGATACGTTGGCCATGCTGAAGTTAGTTGCAGATGATGCCCGTAAGGGCCGAGTCTTTGCAATGGACCTTCAGAAAGACGCCATAGAGAGCACATCTTCTTTGCTGTACCAATCAGCTGAAGCTGATGAGGTGCGTTTTTTTCTTGCTTGTAAATCTTCGATAATGCTCATCACACTCTATGCTGATTTCATCACCTTATGACATTCGTATCACTCGTTCTTGTGTGAGATTGGTTTCACTCTCTGTGTATTGGAAGAGATGCATTTATCAGTGAACTGAGAATATAATGTTTCGACCATGTCTGTGTTTTTGTGCTAACTGTGGCTAGTTGTTCTTCACTTTGCTTTCTTCTGTTTTGGGGAGATGCAGAGAGAGCTCGTAGAGATATATTCCATGTGTCACACGAAGATGGAGGAGATCATTCCCCAGGGCAGTGCTGTACGGTAATATTATTCATTACTCTGAGATCGAACGAAAAAATGCCTCACAGAGCCTACGAAGATTCGCCTTTCTTGCATTCTTTCTTTCGAAATAGGTTAGTAGCGTTCAATCTGGGCTATCTACCTGGAGGAGACAAGAAGGTGAAAACCGAGCCAAGCACCACATTGATCGCATTAAAGGCTGCAGAGAGAATACTCGCCCGCGGAGGGCTCATTAGTATAATCGCTTACGTTGGCCATGCTGGTGGAAGGTAACAACAGTAAACGCGTACTTCTCTACACAATCAATCCTTTTGATTTTTCTTCACTGTAATATGTTTTATAGGGAGGAGTTTGAGATGGTCGAGTCTTTTGCGTCTGGGCTCTCGGCTGAGAATTGGGTCTGCTGCAAACTACAGATGATAAACCGACCATCTGCGCCCGTGCTTGTCTTGTTATCGAAGAAATCTAAGAAATAAAAGTTGTCTTTCATTAGTTTTGCGCAATTTTATGGTTCCTGAGTCTGTGAACTCTTGATATATTGAGATTCAGCTATGGTATGGATATATTGAGATTATGCTTCTCATTAAGTGAGATGAAATAAAGTTTACTCCATTCTCCAAAGTCTTTAATCATCACAATATTCAAGTATCGTGTTGGACAAGCAACGGATTACAATCTTAACGCGATCAGTAACATAAACTCGATAAAGAGTGAAGTAGGAAGACATAAGGTGTAATACAAAGCATAACACTTGGGCTCGGCTCAACTTATTCCACTTCCTGCAGGTAATCTTCAATCTCAGATGGGGTAAGAATCCTGATAAAAATGATAAACTATAGTTAGCGCCATTATCTAACATGAGAGGGGAATCAACAGATCTCAAGAGTTATGGTTAACGAATTACTTGAATGTTCTGTCGTTTCCAATGACACCGATCTCGATGTTTTTTCCCGAAATCTGCCCTTCAAATCTGTAAATCAGCAGCATACGAATGAACACAAGCTAACCGAAGTAAAGCGAAACAAGAAAAAAGCAAAATAAATGCAAGAAAAAACCCCAAGTGCTCACCCTTCCTTCAGTGTCAAAATTGCGGTGTGCACTGCATCGTCAAGCTCCATATCCTCGGTGTACCTGAAGATGTTAACAGATTTTTCAAAAAAACGAAGTGCGATAAAATCAGGAAACTTAGGTGCAAAGTACAATACCTCTTCTCAAGAAAGGTCTTTGCATTCGAGACATTCTTCCCCATTGCTGAAGCCTTCCATGAAAAGTATGAACCAGATGGATCCACCTATGTTATTAAAGAAAATCAGACACCTCGCCGTAGTATTGAAGAATGGGCTGAAGAAAAGATACTGATACAGCCATGTATACCTGATATAGCTGTGGACCTTTGTCATCAAATCCAGCAATCAGGAGTGAAACACCGAATGGCCTCACACCACTGCGAAGAAAAGATAAGAACAAATAAGTCTCGTATCAAAATGTAACAAAAGAGCCTGAAATAGTTTTCTTTAAGGTGAATTCAAGGTCCTGCTTCAGTTATTTATTTCATACTTAAGAGGTGTTTAAATATTCAAGCTAAAGCCCAGAAACTCCATAGATTTCATTTATTAACTCGATCTCTATGCTGCTTGATCATTTTTATTATAGATGGAGAAAGTCGCCAAAGGTGCAGGGTTACTTGTATCTTGCTACAGTAGAGGACATATAGTTAAACGAACACCGAAATAACATACCCAGATTGAGTAAATTCCTGCATAACCGTGGCGGTTTCTCTAACCAATTGAGTGACTGGAATTGGCTCCTATAATAGAGTAGGCAGAGACAAACAAAGCTCGGGAATAAAAGGAGGGTTTAGCGAAGGTTCTGACATAATTGAGGGGAACAAGAAATTAGGGGAAAAAGAATTACTTTGTACAGACGATAATATTGTTCAGCCTGTTTTCGACTTTTCCGCACTAAAACTCGAGAATCGGGGCCCATGCCACTGTGCAAGATAGAACATTAACTATCGATAGCTGGTACCATCGAAATCTAGACATATATATGACAGTGATACATAAAAGTTATATCAACACTAAATAAATAAACTGTGCAATTGCATATGTTCTATTCTAAAAATAGAAGAACCATCCTAAACTGGATGTGTATATCACCTGTACACAACTCCAATATTCGGAGTCAAAATCTGGATTTTTTGAACCTGTATAAAGAAATGGTGTACTCTGGAATCAATAAAAAGGTTTACATAATCCCTTAAACAGGATGAGGAAACAAGAAAATTAAAGTTAGATGGAAATGGGCATAAGATAAATTATGAAAGCACAAAATAAGTAACTTACAGATGTTTCATCAACCAAAATTGACGGCAGCTTCTTCTCAGTCGCAATAACGACACCATTAGCAGCTGGAAACAGCCGCCGAAGAGGATCAGTAAGGAAAAAGAAAAATCTCAAACCATAAATTAACATAGCTAGCAAGCAGAACTTGATTTTCGAGAATCCCTAAAGATGTTCGACGAAAAAAGTGTGCTCACCCTTAATCCCTAAAGACGTTTGACCAGATCCAACCGCTGTCAAAGCATGTTCAATTTGAACAAGCTTCCCTGAAGGGCTGAGAAGGAAAAGATAATACCAACAAAACAGTTAGCATTACACACAGAAACGCACATAAAAGAAAATTGAGAATCAAATTGACGAGGAAAAAAGTATCAGCTAGGGAACGAATACTACCTGAACGTGGTGAGGGAGAATGAATACTGACTATCACCCATTCGATTAACCGAAAACCAGTAATAGACCTAATTTCAAGATGAAAGATCGTTAATTTGAGTCAGAAAACTTCAAACGCTCAAAACAGAGCTCTTCAACGCGACAAGTGCAGTGTGATCCACGAGAAACGCAGTCAAACACACACCAACTCACAAACAATGCAGCAAAACAATCAATCAGAGATAAACACAAAGAGACCTGAGCTGCAACGATAAATAAGATCTTACGTACTCTGCAAATGCTCTTGGAAGGAAATTATGTCGAATCAACTCAGTGAAGACTGAAGAGGTTAATGAATGAAAGGTTTCTTGTAGGAAAAGCACGCTCTACTCTTCTTCCAAAAAACATTGGGCATATTTATTTTGGGCCGATTTAACTCATTGGGCTTTACACAGGCCCAATAATAACAAATTGGCGAAATCCGTTATAAAATACTCAACTTCCTAATCTATATCGACTTGGAAATTCTTCGAATAAGCCAAAAAGACAATATTTTTGGTCGGGTAAAAACCTAAAATGGTCCCTATTGTTTACATTGTGAACCAATTTAGCCCTCGATGTTTCACGAGGACTAATTTAGTCCCGGTGTTATCGAAATGAACAAAATTGATCACTCCGTCAGTCCGAGCGTCAATTTAGACGAAATAAGTCACGTGCCTTGCACGTGACTTCCATCTTCCTCAAAAGAATTAAACAAATCGACAAAAAGACTTAACTTAACATTAATAAAAAAATAAAATAAATTCTAAAAAATTAAATCTTGTGGGATAAAAAAAAGACTGAATCGTTGAAACACCTAATCCCCAAACATAAGCCTTCAAGAAAATCGATCCCCTGAAGAACTAAGAGAATTTCTAAGATCGAGACCGAAAATCTTCAATGGCATGGATCTAGAGGTACAAATCCTTATGTTTACATCTGGCTAATGTTGTTTTTCGCTAGTGTTGATTTTCTGATTAGGATGAGTCTTCAACCGATCGCATTTGCACTGGCGTATTAACTTTTTTTATTTTACCCTACCCGTAGGTGAATCCTTGCTTGGTAGTGTGTGGGTGTATCCAGATGACCGTGAAGGTGTTTCTGAGGGTGTCCGAGTGGATGATGACCCATC
This sequence comes from Craterostigma plantagineum, assembly GCA_027422505.1. Lineage (NCBI taxonomy): Eukaryota > Viridiplantae > Streptophyta > Magnoliopsida > Lamiales > Linderniaceae > Craterostigma > Craterostigma plantagineum. The sequence goes on along the minus strand of JAPQWV010000248.1, from coordinate 772,475 downwards.
AAGTGATGATGTAGATGATGAGTGTGAAGAATTTTATGACAGTAATTTTGAAGGTGATGATACACTATTAGATGCTCATGTCAAGATTCTGGAAATTGTGACCTTTTGAGTAAGGGTAAGAAAGCTGTAAATGGTCATCAGCTGGTGTATGAGGATATTAATAGAATGCAGTGTTAGGATGGTGACCCTGATTGTGTAGAGAGTGAGGATGAGTCTATGAGTGAGTCTCATGATGTGAGGAGGGGTAGATATCCCAGATTTAATTCACTAACTGAGATGAAAAATCTTTATTGGAAACTGAGTCTTGTGTTTTTTTCTAAATAAGAAGCAAAGTTTGCAATACAGAGTCATTGTATTAGGAGGGGTATGATGGTTAGGTTAAAAAATGATAATAGAAGGTTGTGGGATGTTGATAAACGTATTTCAATACGTTTATCGTAGTATTTAATTGGGGTATAATAGAACTTTAGCAATGAATTTATGCATTTATTCAACATATTTACACTTATTTTGTTATTGAAGGAGCTTAGGAAGAGTTTCGGGCGAAAATGAGCGAAAACGGGGCAAAACTGTGCAAAAATGAGCAACACTGGCAGGTGTCACGGCCGTGACACCCTATGCACTTGGCCGTGACACCCACAGGCCGAAGTAAAGCCACTGCCAACGGTCACGGCCGTGACAGACCTTGCACCAAGCCATGACAAGTGGCAGAGAGTTCGATAAATGATGGTCACGGCCGTGACGTCCCTTGCACTAGGTCGTGACACATGGAAGAGAAGTCGACTGAAGATGGTCACGGCCGTGACACCTTATGCACTTGGCCGTGACACTTGGCAGAGAGTTGAGCGATTTGAGTCGGCGATGGTCACGGCCGTGACGGCCCATGTCCCAGGCCGTGACCTTTACGGGAATCGCTATAAAAAGCCCAAATTCGACCCAGAAAGAAAAGAACTTACCAGAGATCAAATCCAAACCATCCAGAGACGAAATTGGGGCGAAAAGAACAGAGAAACACGTCCCGGAGCGCACGAGACGAATCAACGACGAATTCTATGCATAGTTGGACGAAGAACGAAGATCTCCCCGCACAATCATCGCAGATCATCCGTATATCAAGATCATGAGTTCTTCACCTTTGTTTCTTATTTCTTTCATTATTTTCTCATCTATTATGCGTAGCTAATTCCCCTTTGTGTTTGGGATTAGATGAACGCTAGGCTATTTCGTAGTTAAGACTTATAATTATCGTGACTATGTGTTTGGCTATTTATCGTTCTATGAAATTGTTTCGTTGCTTTAATATGTCTATGTGTTAAAGTGATCGTGTGGAAAAACGTTTAGGGCGACAGCTAAGAAACGTTTAGGCCGCTCATAGAAGATAGGATTCGAGCATAGGGCGAAAGCAAATACTCAATCCTCGCCGTTAGTAATTACTGAATTTTAGATCCCCGCGAGCGTTTAGGGCGACAACAAATTCGCGAGCGGGTAGGAAATTACTGCGATTTAGTCAGAATCACGTAGGAGCGATAATTCATTGTCTTAGCCGATAACACCTAGCGGGATTCGAATTCCGAGCACGTCTTTATCATCTGAAAACTCTCGTATCAGTTAGTCGCGCCCTTTGAATTTCTAATTGATTTAGGAGCGGTCTGTTAGGCTAAGTCGTCAACAATTTGCGTATTTTATTTAGGTTAAATATCGAGTCGATAGATCACTACTAGTACTTGATTTATTCCTTGTGTTCGATACTCGTTTACTCGTTTTACTACACTACAAACGATAGGTCCACTGCCTATCGTACGTCGGTGACAGTAATTTAGTATTCGTTTTAATTATTACTTGTCGCACTTTTCATTCACACACCACGTGTCGATCAGATGTGTATAGGAAAGAGGGTTGTATGTGGTCTGTCTATGTATCAAGAGTGAGTGGGGACAAGACTTGGCAAATTAAAAGCTATGTGTCTGAGCATAATATAAGTTAATAACTGTCATTTGAACTTCCATAACAAAAGTCTGAAGTCTAGTTGGTTAAGTAAGACGTTTATGAGAAAATTCACTGAAAATCCAAAGTTGAGTACAACTGTTTCAGAGTGAGACGTGCAATACTTCGAAGGTGAACATATCCAAGAAGAAAGCAATGGAAATGATTGATGGGAAGATTGAAGAGCAATTTGACAGGATTAGAGAATATTGTCAAGAAGGCAAGCTTACATAGCCAAGAAGAAAGCAATGGAAATGATTGATGGGAAGATTGAAGAGCAATTTGACAGGATTAGAGACTATTGTCAAGAGCTTAAGAGGTCTGATCCGGATGCCACTGTCATTCTGAAATTGACTGATGATGAAGAGGGTACAGATTCCAAAGAATGTACATTTGCTTTTCAGCCCTTAAGAATGGATTTAAATCTGCATGTAGGCATCTAGTTGGGATAGATGGATGTTTTTTTAAGTATAAGATGGGCGGGCAGTTGCTTTCAGCAGTGGGTCTAAATCCTAATAATAACATTTTTTCCAATCTCATTTGCCTTAGTAAAAGGGGAAAATAAAGATACTTGGACATGGTTTTTTAAGTTGCTTGAGAGTGATATAGAGTCCAAGCCTCAAACCTACATTTGCAAAATAAAGGCTCTGTCGGAAAAATAGCAGGGTTTGGCGGTTCGCGTCTTCTACTTTTATGGAGCTCGACGAAGTCGAAGATCTGACGTTCATGATCGAATTATGGAAATTTTGGTAAGAAAAATATCCCCTATGTGGCCTAATTTTGATGGAAATTTCAACGATTTTGTCTTTGTTTATCCCACAATATTTTATTTTTTAGAGTTTTTTTATTTTTTATTTTATTAATGTTAAGTTAATTCTTTTTGTCGATTTTTTTAATTTTTTGAGGAAGATGGACGTGATGGGCAAGGCACGTGACTCATTCCGTCTAAATTGATGCTCGGACTGACGGAGTGACTGGTTCATTTTCGATAACATCGGGGACTAAATTAGTCCTTGCAAAGCATCGGGGACTAAATTGGTTCACAGAGTAAACAATATGGACCATTTAAGGTTTTTGCCGTTTTTGTATATTTATAACAAAGTTTGGAACCATCCTGTGAATAAGGTTGAAGATTCTAGTTCCCATAAACAACAAAACACGCCATTTCTGAATTAATATTCTCTTTAATAACTAAACGTCACATTTCTCTTTCGGAAAACTAATATTAATTGTCTCGGTCGTCGTCTCGTCACAAGTCAGTCCAAGCTCGTCCTCAAAGAATCTCAGCCACTTTCCCAGTTCCACCTCACGGTTCTCGCCGGCCTCCGTATGATCTTGGAATAACATCCCACCATCGTCAATTACCTCAACAAGATTATTAATATGGGCACTCGACTGATATTGCAACGATCCTAAGCTGTCCAAAGACTCCAAGAGTTCCCAAACTCCGTCAATATCAGACGTCTCCGTAGTCGCCGCCGGCGACTGATCAGAAATCGCCGCCACTGACGACGTCGACGTCGACGAAGATGATAATGGAGACGGTGGGACGTCTCTGGGCTGTGGCTGTTGTTCATCGCTAGGAGGATTATTCTTATTACATTCTTCGTCACTTACTCTTTCAGAAGAACTTCCACTCGCGCGCAGTCTCTTCTTCAGGCGCGTGTTCCACACGTTCTTGATCTCGTTGTCTGTTCTTCCCGGCAACTGAGACGCAATCTTTGACCACCTTTAGTTAAGAAAAAGGCAATGGTGGAACTAAACCCTAGTTCTGTATGAATATATACAGACGCAGAGTTAATTAGTTTCGTGTATACTAATTAATTATTACTTGTTTCCAAGTGAGCTATGGAGGTTGATTATGGTCTGTTCTTCCTCGTCTGTGAAGTTCCCACGCTTCAAGTCAGGTCTAAGGTAGTTAATCCACCTCAAACGACAACTCTTTCCACATCGCAGTAGCCCTTTTAAGTAGACAAAGAAAATGTTAATTTTCATTAGATTAAAAATAAATAGAAAGAAAAACAATTTATTAATTTTACCAGCTTCTCTGGGGAGAGATCGCCAATTGCTGTGTCCGTTTCTTTCTACGAATGTAATAAGCTTCGTGTCTTCTTCTTGGCTCCATGGCCCTGTTCTTACCTTGCTCTTATCACAGCAAGGCGCACGACCCATTTTTATATTTATTGTTTGTATAAATGTCTATATCATATGTATGTTTTTCGAAGTACGATTGTCTGAATAATGATTAGAGATTACTGCGTTTGGGTGTATATATATAAATGGCATATACCAAATGATGTCACGAGGGAGATGACCTCGTGTGATATTAATAGATGTACAACGTGTTCATATAATGATTTATTATTTTATATGAAGTATAGTGCAGATAGAGGACATTGCGTGGGGATTTCGTACCTTGAGAATAATTTTTGAAGAGGATTCTCAATTAAAAGAAATATAGCGTATAGTAAATAGTCATGGGTAGGATATCTTGTACTATTTGCATGTAAGACAAATTAATTTAATTGATCTCGTGTAGTTTGGAGGGATGATACGAAGTATAAGAAAATAAATGATGTTAGAATTAAGGAGGCTTTTTAAATAAAATAATGCCATTTCAATCGAAATTCAATAAAATGGGGTTATTTTGCCCGAAATTAATAAAATAGGGCAAAATGCGCCCAATAAGTGCGACGTCGCGCCTATTAGGCGCGATGATGACGTGGCACGAAAAAGGAATTTTTTTTTTATTTTTTAATATGCATCGCACCCATTAGGTGCGATGATAACTTTTTTTTATTTTTTTATTTTAGCTTGTTTTATATTTATTATTTATAAAATCCACAAGATCATAAAATCATCATTATTTCACCTGATTTACAAAACAAAAATATATAAACGCATCTAATTTACTGTTTATTTTGCGACGATTAAAATGATATGCATATCTTATACTTTTCGATAATCAAAAATATTTTTATTATAAAATAAGATATTTTTTAATTTATTAAAATAAAAAAAATATTTTTGATTATCGAAAAATATAAGATATGCATATCATTTTGATAGTCGCGAAATAAAAAGTAAATTAGATGCGTTTATAAATTTTTATTTTGTAAATCAGATGAAATAACGATGATTTTATGATTTTGTGGATTTTATAAATAATAAATATAAAACAAACTAAAATAAAAAAAAAAGCTAGCATCGCACCTAATGGGTGCGATGCATATAAAAAAAAAAAAAAACCTTCCTTTTTCGTGCCACGTCATCATCGCACCTAATAAGCGCGACGTCGCCCTTATTGGGCACGTTTTGCCCTATTTTATTAATTTCGGGTAAAATAATCCCATTTTATTGAATTTTGATTGAAATGACATTATTTTATTTAAAAAGCCAATTAAGGATGCGCGGCACCTACTAATTATAAATAGTGACGTAGTGATAAATGGTCTTTCTTTAGGTTATAAAATCAAATTAAAGTCCGGTATATTTCAACATTTAATGCGAAATAAATATCCATGTTTGAGTTAGATTTCACGTAGTGATATTTCATGGGTTCGATGGATTATGCACTATAAACCAGTTTAGAGAACAAACAATAGACTACAATTAAAAACAAATATATATGTATATTCGTATGTTATACATAAAAGCTTCTATAAAATTAATAAATTCAATTATAAATAGAGGAGAGAGAGAGAGAGAGAGAGAGAGAGAGAGAGAGAGAGAGAGAGAGAGAGAGAGAGAGAGAGAGAGAGAACAAAAGTACAAAAAACACCAATATAATTCCACTATGGATAATGATATATGGTTTAGAAAAAGCACAAGTTACACTATTACCGAAAGGCTCCAATTGGATAAATTAAATATGTTACTCGAGATTGCAGCGCCAATAAATAAATAAATAAACCAAATTAAAAGCATGCATGTCACCAAAGCATCTACCTAGGTTAAAGAGACATTATTCCCACTCCGTTATTTCATTCTCAAGCCTATTTGGTCGTAAACAATTTGAATAATGGATTCTTTTCTCGTGAACTCGACGATATACCAAACACTCTACTCACTAAATGCTTGAACTTACGATGTACTTTAGAAACTAAATTGACAGCGAAAAATATATAATTTAGGGATTATAATATTATCAACTACACTTAAGGTTGCTTATTTTAAAGAATTAATAATCATTACTTCTCTTCCGGTCGTTGCACCATGCGAAAAGTCATATAAAATAGGTCGATATGTCATAAGATATTGCAATATTATTTTAGAGCCCCTCTATATATTCTACTTTATTAGTAATTGGTACCACCTAATGATATAATTATAATTGGCAATTATCAAAGTCGCTGCCCCAGGCCCCCAATAATATCTCAGCATATAACTAGTTGGAATATTTTAAACTGTTTTCTAGTTAGTTTTTTTTTTTTTTATTTTATGTATACAGGAGAATATTTCCATTTGCTGAGAAAACATATTTTTTTTGTTACATTCGATTTAGCTATTACTATAACTAGTACTCAAATGCGCGTTCTATAATATATAAATAAATAATATTAAATGAGTTCTATTTTGAAATAGTTAATTGAAATTACAATTTAAAATTTATATTATATACATATAAATTGTAAAAGTAAAGGTATAAAGAAGTAACTAAAAATAGTGATTAAAAAAGTGGATGATTTTTTAGAATTCATTAATTTTTGGAAAAAGTCAAGAATGCCCTCGAATGGGCCGAGAAGGATAATTGCCTTAGACAACGATCGTCTTCATTTGCTTCGGGATTATGTTCTCGTTGCTTTATGTACGTTGATCGATAGCATTGTATCATCGCTCGCCGAGGTTGGGAAGAAACTTAAGATAGATCTTAATATAGCCATTTGAAATTTGGACATTCTTCTTCATTTACTTTCTCTGATGTATAGAAATTATAAGATGCGTCGCTTGATAATTAAACAAGGAGGCTATTGCCGATATTAAATAAAAACTTAGTTGATGTCGATAATATACATCTATAGAAATTTTTTTTTTTGATTGATAAATGGTATGAACAACCTATCAAACCATGATAATGATACTAGACTTTGTTTAACCAGTTTAGTCCAATCGGACCTGAGGTAGTCAAGCCAAAATACCAAAATCAGACTTTCGTTAGAAAGTTTTGTTCAAAGGCAGTTCAACCAAAGTACCAAACATCAAAAGAAAAATGGTACGTGGCGTTGTTAAACCTATTAGTCCAGTTATCAAACTGTAAACAGTCTGATCCCGTTCGGACCCAAGGTATTCCAGCCTATATACCATTAATCCAAAATTCAAAATTATTTTTATGATCTTTAGAATTAAATCATCGAATACAAGGAATTTTACATAATAAAATTTTTATTCAATTAATTCAATCGGTAACAGCCATATGCCCTCAAACGCCTATTTTCGGCAACACGGGCTTTGCCAAGAGCCGACACAGAATTAATCAAAATCAAATTTTATTATAACCTTTATTCATAATTTAATTCTTTCAATCGTTTTTAAAAGATTTTTTCTATATCATATTAGTATATATATATTATATATGATATAAAACCATGATTTAAGGTATTAAGGCATCTTGGTGTAGTTTAACAAATATTTAGCCTTCCATTAAGGCTAAATTATGCCAAAGATAAATATTTAAAAACAAAATTAAAACTTACTTGAAGAGAAGAGAGTCGTACAGCAAACTTCGAATTTTATTTCTTATAATATTTTACAGTAGAGGGAAATTACAAGAGAGAAGGAGAGAGAGTACCAGAGAGCGTAAAGCTAAGCACACCCCTGAAGCTTATGAGCTTCAACTCTATAAATAGAGGAAAAAGTAAAGTACAATAATTAAAGTAAAGAAAATTTTTCTTCGGAGCTATTCCTCTTGGACAGCTGTCTTCAACTTTGGCAAGAAAGTCTTCGATCTTATCTTTAACTTTTATAAAAGTTAGTAAAACCAATTTTCCATCGTAGACGTCATGATCAACTTTGCTTGAAAGCAGCTTTAATTTTGAGTGCTTCTTTGGATTTATTATCCTTGATTTCTTCCCGTGTCTTGATTATTTCTGCCACTTTGTCTTTTATAATGGCAATTTCTTGTCCCATGAGGTCGACAACATTATCTCCAATTTCTTCAATAATAATATTATCCGGATCTTCCGGATCTCGTCCTTCACCAGCAAGGCAAAAGTCCTCATCATCTTCATTTTTCGATGATGTACCCTCCAATATCCATTCCAAAATTTTTTGCAATATCTTTCTTCATTTCTTCGAAGTAGACATCGATGATTTCATTGGGTTTCATTTTACCCTTTTGTAAATTAATCCTTTGAGAAATCATCTCAAAAGGACTAGGAGATTCTCTTTGTTCACGATTATTAATTGCATTTTTATAAAGAGAAATTTTCTCTTCGATCTTATCGATCGTCTGCTGGCTTTCATATTCACCAGTGGCTGTTTTTCTTATCATTTTTTTTCCAAAACTTTATATAAAAATTTCTTTTTAAACATGGAATTTTTTGTTGGGTATAACCCACTTCTGGAGTCCATCTCCAAATCCATGGAATACTAAATTCGATATAAAAATGTAAAGAAGCCATTCCTTCAATACATTCTTTTTTATGTTCCGTTTCTATAAGAATTGGAGAAACTTTAACCCATTCTTGATATAATCCAAAAAAGGGTTCTTTTAAAATTTCAATTGTAGCTCCATAAGAAAGCCACCATTGATAAAACCAATTTGGTATATCGGACTTATATACATCCGCACAAATTTTTATCCACCAAGAATGTTTTTTGCTTTCATTCTGGTATAAAAGTACTTTATAAAAAGCATCGATATAATCGTAATAATTAAATTTAATAAGAGTTTTTAACTCAGGATGGAAATATTCTCTATCCTTTAATGGGTGAATAGCCCATTTTTCGGGTGAAATAATTTGCTTAAAAATAATTTTACTAAAGGTATAACCTTTTTTTAAAGCAATTGGGGAATTTCCCGCATTGAAATGTTCAATGTCACATGTTCCCGTAGACTTAAGAATATTTTCATAAGTATCACGGTTTTTATAAAAAGTAGCAGCATATGATGCTCTGTCTAAATACCTTGACATTAAAGTCCAAGGTTCATCAGACCATTTTAAATCTTTAAATTCGAGTAATATAATTACCTCGGTATGAGAAATTTTCTCATAATCAACCTCATCTTCTTCTTCCGCAATTATTTTTGCGTAAGATGTTCCTTCAGCAGTTTTTGCTTTCTGCTTCTTATATTCAAGAAATTCTCTGAATTCGTCACTGCTCAAGGTATTACTTGAAGATGCTGATAGATTTTCTTTTACCAGCTTTTTATTGCCCATTTGAGCAATAACATTTTTACCACCTCTTCCACCTCTATTAGAGGGGAAATTTCTCCCATATTGGGACATATCTGCAAAATTCATGAAAGATATTCACGAGTAAGATAATCAGGAAGACTATTATCACTTCCTTTTTTATAAATGATTTCAAAATCGAATGGGGCTAAATGAGCCTGCCATCTCGCAAACATTTGTTTGGAGACATCATGTTTGAAATCTTTCTGAAACATGAACTTTGCAGCTTGACAATCAGTTTTTATTAAAAACTTTTGATTATATAAATCATCTTGAAATTTAAGCACACATTTAACTATAGCAAGTACTTCTCTAGCTATAGTAGCATAATTTTTCTGAGCGGTATTCCATTTTCCCGAATGGAATCTAACTAAATATTCTTTCTTATCTTCTGGAGAAACTTGTTTTAAGATTCCTCCAAAGCCTAAGTCTGACGCGTCAGTTTCAATAATTTTTTGCCAATTAGAATTAGCAAGCATTAAACATGGTAAATGCGTAACTTTATTTTTAATTTTTTTAACTGCTTCAGTGTGACTATTTGTCCACTGACAAGGAATCTTTTTTAATCTATCATATAAGATAGATGTATCTATAGCAAGATTTTTGTAATAAGGAGAAATATAATTTAAACTTCCTAAAAATCTTTGAAGCTGAGTTTTATCTAAAATTTGATCTGGAAATTTTGATGCAAACTCAATACTTCTATTAATTGGATTAATATTTCCTTTTTCAATATTATGACCCAAAAATCTAATTTTAGTTTGAAATAAAACCATTTTTGGACTTGATATAACTAATCCATTTTGAATAACAATTTTCTTAAATATATCAAGATGTTTAAAATGTGTTTCGATATCTTTTGAAAATATCAAATATCATCAATGTAAACGATAATAAAATTACTATAAGGAATAAAAATATCGTTCATAATATTTTGAAATTCAGAAGGAGCATTTTTCAGACCAAAAGGCATAACGTTCCATTCAAATTGACCAATTGGGACTGTAAAAGCAGTTTTATATCTATCTTTTTCAGCCACTTGTATTTGCCAAAATCCTGATTTTAAATCAAATTTTGAGAATATAATAGCATTAAATAAACGATCTAAAAGATCCTTTTTATTAGGAATAGGATACCTAATCCATTTTAAAACCTTATTAAGGGGTTTATAGTTAATAACTAACCTAGGTGCTCCCCTTTCCTTTTCTGCCGCATTATTGACATAAAAGGCTGTGCATGACCAAGGTGATTTAGAAGGTTTTATTAAACCTTTTTGTAAAAGAGAAGTTATTTCTTTTTTACATAATTCTAATAATTCGGAATTCATCTGACAAGGACGAGCTTTAGTGGGAATATTTTTCTCACTAAAATCATCTTCATAAGGCAAAGAAACAATATGTTTTTTTCTATTCCAAAAAGCATTAGGAAGATCGTTACATATTTGTAACGTAAATTCATTATGTAATAATTTAATTTTTTCTTGTAACTTAGGATTTTGAAGTTTATCTTCAATCGTAAGTATATTAATTTCTTGTTTTAGGTAATTTACCTGTTTTTCTTTTGCTTTTATAAGAATAGAATCCTTAATTTCATTAAGAATTCTAGTAAAAGGTTCAGTTATGAATTCAAAGTAAACTTCTTTGTTATCGAAGTTACCTTTAAATCCATATTCGTTAATATTTTGAATAGGAAATATTTTCCTGAGGAACGGAGTACCAAGAATTACTTGGTTTGTAATATTCTTGACTAGCAAGAATGAAGTAGGAATACAAACCTTATTTTTACAAATAAAGGCCTTAGGAATTTTGTAATTAATTTGAAGTTTTTCTCCGCTTGCAGAGCTAAGAGAATGAGCTGTTTTGTGAAAATATTGAGTAGGAATTATTCCTTCCTGAATACAATTTAAATCTGCTCCACTATCAATTAGTGCAATCAGATTCTTTTGGAAATTTCCATCAATAAGTAATGATATTTTTACTAACCATTTTTGAGAAGTAATAACTTCTAATGTTGAAAGAAAATTATCTTCTTGAATTTTTTCAGAAGTACTAGCAAAATCTTTATTAACTTCAAATTCGTTAACAATTTCTTTTCCTTTTCCTAATTTAGAAAATCTTCTTTCTAAATCTATATGACTTAATTTTAAATTCTTTATTTCATCTTTTAAATTTGAAATTTCAATTGTTAAATCTTTAATATTAACAATTGATTCATTTTTGTTTAATTGATTTTTATTACGAAGTAATCTCATTACTTCGGCCATACTATAAGGTTCAGATTTAGTTAATTTAGGAATAACTTCTTTTGAAGTTTCTTCCTCTTTTTGAATTAATCTTTTGATTATATGATTTTTTAAATCTGGATCTTCTGTTTCTTTTAACATTTCAAGAAGATTATTATCAAGAACATTTAATTCTAATTCTTGAAATTGAGATATAATTTGATATAAATTATCTTCCGGTTCAGATTCTGAATTTTTTACATTTTTAGAACAAGATTGTCCTATTTGACAATTTTGACATTCTTCAGATTCTTCTGAAGAAACTTCTTCAATGAAATTATTTTCATTTTCTGAAGAAGATTCTGATTCACTTTCAGATTTATCAGATTCTAATAAAATTTTTGATAATGATTCTTTTAATTCGTTATCAATTTCTAAATTATTAATTTTCCTTTTGGTCCAGCAAGTTTTTGCTTTATGACCAATTTTTCCGCATTTTCTGCAGATAATTGGAGGAAATTTTTTCTATAATGATAATCTTTTTTGTCTTTTGAGAGGTTTTGTTTTCTCCTTTTTGATTTTCGATATTTTCTCCTTTCATATTGTTTAGGAGAATATTTTTTAGGTTTATATTCTTTACGAGGTTTGCTCGTAGAAGGGTTTTCTAAACCAAATTGACTACAGAATTCTCCTAATTGTTTTTTCTCATCAAGAGAATGTCTCTTAAGTTGTTTATTTAACTTTATTTCATTGCATAAAGCTAAACCTTCCTGTATACAGGTTCCTATTAATCTACCGTGTATATGAATTATAATCAATACTAGATTCTCCATTTCTAAGAGTTTTCTTAACTCTTTCAGCAAATAAGAAAGGAAGACCATCAATAAATTTGGATTTCCAATGAGTGCTATTTGACTCAGGAAGTTCCATAACTCTGCTAAGGAAAGTATCCTTATACCATCTAAATGATGTAAGGGTTTTACACCTAAGGTTTTGGAGTAAAGTCCTAACATTTTCAGAATTATCAGACCATCGGCCTGTAAAATGTTCAACGATGTTTATACATAAAGTATAAACAGCATTTTCAATAATTGCATCATTTTCCTCCTTTACAGTAAGGAAAATACTTTCACGGTCTGGCTGAGATAAATAATTATCCCACCAACCTTTCAACTGACCAGTAAAGCCAGCGACAAGCATTTGAGCTATAGTTTTGTCTGTATTACCTTGAGTTTTACAGACTGTACTATACATCATCATTCTATGAACCATACCGAAAGTTTGTCTTTCCGTATAGCCATCTAAATTCCATTCATAAATACAATGACCATTATACGAATTGTTAATAGTAAGATCATGTTCTTCAATTAGAACATCTTGAGGAGTTGGTCTTGGGTAATAATATTTAGTTTGAATTGGTTTACTAGCAAATTTTGAAGAATTTCTTATTTTATTTATTTCTTCATTAAAAGTATTATGAAAATTATCAGAATTTTTAAGCTGATTTTCAAAGTCTTCACTTAAAGTATTAAGCTTTAAATTTTTAAGCTTATTTTCAATCAAATCTTCAATTTGAGTAATCGATTTTAATTTAAAATCAATAATCTCAGGAGGAGGTTGAATACTGGTAGAAGCTATATTAGCTGTTTTAATATCACTTATATTTGTATCTTTATTTATTAAAAGATAATTTTTTATATCTTTAATAGAAAAAATTATTTCTTCTATATTTTTCTTTAATAAATAAATTTGTTCTCCTAAAACAATAACATACATATTCGTATAGTTTTGTTGTTTTAAAAGACTATTAATATGATTAATAGTTACTGTAAGTGTATCATTTTCAAATAATTTTTGAAAAGCATTATAATATCTAATTTCATTTTCTTTTTCCATTTGGAAACTAGCTTGAGGAGGATAAATAGAATTCAAATTTTTCCCCGTTGAAAGTTTATAATTTCTTTCTAGTACAGAAATCATATTTTTAAAATATTTTGTCAAAAGCCAAGGAATAAAAGGTAATTTTTCATTTCGTTTTGACAAATCGTTATAGAATTTATTTTGAATAATAATTTTATCTTCGTTATTAAAACTTTCAAAAAACCATTTTCGAAAGAGTTCCCATTTGGGTAAATTAAATTCTTTTTGAATTTCTTTTCTTGCCGGAGAACCCGGACTAAAATCAATTTTGGGTTTTAAATCCATTAAACACAAAATTCCATTTCTGACTCGGTTATTTCCTCGTCTTTATTTTTAGAAATTCCATGAACTATATTATCAGAATTAATTCTTAATTCTTCTATCCTATTTTGTAGATAATCATTAGAGATTGATTCTCTAACTTGAGAAGTCGAAGCTCTAGAAGGAGACCTTATCATATAGTCACATGGAGATATATGATAATGAGAAGAGGCTGATCTAGTAGATCTAGGAGTTCTAAAATCAATAGATTTACGACTTTGATCAAACTGTATTTGAACAGTTCCATCAGTAGATTGTATTATTTGAGTGGGATTATGTTGTATTTTGGGCTGAAGAGGCATGGCTCTTTCAATTGTCCAGTTTTCTGGAAATTGTATTTCTTCCCATTTTATAGATCTACGAGTTGTAATATTAGATCTACTAAAATTAGTTTCTATTAGAATGGTTTCGTTGATAGGTTTATCAACAATTTTACATTGAGGATTAAGCGTATATAAAGGCTTATAATAAATTCTATAACAGATACATATTACTTCCGAACCCGGAGCGTAATTATATCCGTGAGTTTTGACATTTAATGTCAGAGCATCCAAAATATTGACATCAGTCAAAGATAGTTGGAGATTTGGATAAACATTAAAATAAACTGGACCATGTGCCAGACTTGACTGAATAATTCCCATAAGGGATTGTTTCCAGTCGAGATTTCTACCATCTCTAAGAGCTGCTATAAAGCTCTCAGGTAAACCTTCTAAAGTTAAAGGCTTAAAAGCTACCTGAACTAATCCAATATGGATAAACTTATGATTCAATCTATATTTTTCTAAGTCTCTATTGCTTAGAAGTCTAATAACTTCAGTAGTTTTAACTACCTGTTTTAAACCTAATTTTTCAAAGGTTCCTAATTCATAGATTATTTTATAATCTATCTTAGGAATTGTCCAACGATTTAATTTTTCTAAATCTTGGGATGTGTTTTAATGCAACATGGAAAAGTGGTGGCATATGCGTCACGACAGTTAAAACTGTACGAAGTATCCTATCCAACACATGATTTGGAATTAGCGGCAGTAGTGTTCGCATTAAAGATATGGCGACATTACTTATATGGTACGAAATTTCAGATTTTCACCGATCATAAAAGTCTGAAATATCTGCTGAGTCAGAAAGAATTAAATATGAGACAAAGGCGATGGATTGAGTTGTTAAAGGATTATGATTGCACTATAGAGTATCATCCAGGAAAAGCAAATGTTGTGGCATATGCATTAAGTCGAAAATCATATTCGTTATCAAATCTGATCAGTCTAAGGAAGATGAATATTGAAATAGAAGTGAATGATGTAGGTGTTGTATGTGCTTCAATGGTGATTCATCCTATTATGTTGGATCGAATAAAGCAAGCTCAGTTTAAGGATGAGAAATTGGCAAGTATTGCAGAAAAAGTAAAACATGTGTTGACGAAGTCGTTTGTCATAAATGAAAATGGTGTTATGACGATCAATAGTCGGTTATGTGTCCCCAATATTGAGAACATTCGACAGGAAATTGAAGCGCATACTGCTCCTTATGCTATGCATCCGGGCAGTACAAAAATGTATCAAACCATTAAATCTCATTATTGGTGGCCAAGAATGAAGAAAGACGTGGCTGAATATGTTCTAAAATGCTTAACTTGTCAGCAAATTAAAGCCGAACACCAAGCACCTGCGGGTAAATTACATCCGTTACCCATACCAGTTTGGAAATGGGAACGAATAACGATGGATTTTCTCTATGGTCTGCCTCCAACGGCTAAGAAAAATGATGCCGTTTGGGTAATTGTTGATAGACTTACGAAATCGGCACACTTCTTACCATTTAGATGGGGTTCTACATTGGAATATTTGGCGAAAAGATACGTCAATGAAATAGTTCGGCTACATGGAATACCTATATCTATTGTATCTGATCGAGATCCTAGGTTCACTTCGAGATTTTGGGAAAGTTTACAAGAAGCGCTCGGGACTAAGTTACATTTTAGTACGGCGTTTCACCCGCAGACAGACGGACAATCAGAAAGGACAATACAAACTCTAGAGGACATGCTTCGAGCGTGTGTAATCGAATTCAAAGGATCATGGGATGATTATATAGCGTTAATGGAATTCGCCTATAATAATCAATATCACTCAAGTATTGGTATGGCACCATACGAAGCTTTATATGGTCGAAAGTGCCGAAATCCAATATGTTGGGACATGGAAGGTGAACGTGTATTAGAAGGACCAGATTTGATTCAAGATACAATAGAAAAGATAAAAGTTGTTAAAAGCCGGCTTAAAGCAGCTCAAGATCGACAAAAGAGTTATATTGATCAACATCGACGGGAATGGAATATGGAATTGGAGAGAAAGTATTTTTACGAGTATCACCATGGAAAGGTGTTCTAAGATTTGGAAAGAAAGGAAAGTTAAGTCCACGTTATATTGGACCTTATGAAATACTTGAAAGGATTGGACCGTTAGCATATCGACTAGCGTTACCACCAGAATTGTCGCAAATACATAATGTTTTTCATGTCAGCATGTTGCGACGGTATAGATCGGATCCTTCACATATTCTACAGGATGAACCGGTAAATGTTTCTGAAGATCTTAGTTATGTAGAGGAACCGGCAGAAATTCTTGAATATGCCGATAAGCAATTACGGAATAAAACGATTCCGATGGTAAAGATACGATGGAAAAATCATTCAAAGCGTGAAGCTACTTGGGAAACAACGGAAAACATGAAGACACAATATCCATGGCTATTTCTTAACAACGGTACGAAATTTCGAGGTCGAAATTTTTAAAGGGGGGAGAATTGTCAGGAATCGAAATTTCATATCATAATTTCATGCATTTATATAAATTCATGCATTCATATCTCATTTTAGATATAGATAGAATAAGGTAAAATAAAGTGTTATTGTAGTAAGTCCTTAAAGAGATAGAAGGGAATGTTTACGGAAGTTAGAATTTCTAGGGTTTCCTCAGGTTTTGAGAAAATTTATTTATTAATAAATTAGGACGTGCGGTGATGTAGAGTTATGATTCGAGATTTATGAAATTTAATCAGATAGATGTCAAAATGTAATATTTATTTGAAACTCAACTCGATATTTAGTTAAAGATGTCGACACATATTATTTAGGTAGAATGTCGATATGTGTTGAAGTTTGTTTGAAAATGTCGAGTTATGTAGAATGTCGATAGATGTTAAAAATTGTTAGAGAATGTTGAGATTTATTATAATGTCGAGATCTTGTAAACCATATGCGATAATCTAAATAACTTTTAGGAACAAATTTTGAAAGCTTAGCTGGCAACGTTACAATAATAATATAATTCATATCACTTAGCTATTAGGATAGACATTAAATTATTTAACGTGAGGGGTGATAAGGTTAGGTGAGAAGACATTGGAATTATCTACTTGTAATATAGTGCATAGAAGGATAGGGATTAATAACGATCATATTGATAATTCATCTAAGAAGAAAAACTTCGATATTAAGTCAAGGAGAAAAAGGTTCGAGCAGTAATGAACGCAGTTTAGAAAGAGGTATGAATTTTGTTACAAAGTTCATGTTTTAAGTTAAGATCAATATAAGTAGGATTAGATAAACATGAAATCTCGTATTAGTTCAATAGAAGTTTGATTTTTTTTTTTAGGAAGAACATGTTTACAGTTTGGGTTAAGTTCATCGTGTGCATGTAGTATAAGAACCATTAGTGTTTTTATATGATGTATAAGCAATATGATACGTGCATATATATGTATAATATGCGTGAAAGTGACAAGACCAGATGTACGCCGTTTATGTATAAAGGTATGGTTGTAGAAAGGCGAAAAATTTTATGTAGAAAATATAATAGCTGCGCGAATAAAGTAAAAGAAAACGGGACGTTACAGTAAGTATATTAATTTCTTGTTTTAGGTAATTTACCTGTTTTTCTTTTGCTTTTATAAGAATAGAATCCTTAATTTCATTAAGAATTCTAGTAAAAGGTTCAGTTATGAATTCAAAGTAAACTTCTTTGTTATCGAAGTTACCTTTAAATCCATATTCGTTAATATTTTGAATAGGAAATATTTTCCTGAGGAACGGAGTACCAAGAATTACTTGGTTTGTAATATTCTTGACTAGCAAGAATGAAGTAGGAATACAAACCTTATTTTTACAAATAAAGGCCTTAGGAATTTTGTAATTAATTTGAAGTTTTTCTCCGCTTGCAGAGCTAAGAGAATGAGCTGTTTTGTGAAAATATTGAGTAGGAATTATTCCTTCCTGAATACAATTTAAATCTGCTCCACTATCAATTAGTGCAATCAGATTCTTTTGGAAATTTCCATCAATAAGTAATGATATTTTTACTAACCATTTTTGAGAAGTAATAACTTCTAATGTTGAAAGAAAATTATCTTCTTGAATTTTTTCAGAAGTACTAGCAAAATCTTTATTAACTTCAAATTCGTTAACAATTTCTTTTCCTTTTCCTAATTTAGAAAATCTTCTTTCTAAATCTATATGACTTAATTTTAAATTCTTTATTTCATCTTTTAAATTTGAAATTTCAATTGTTAAATCTTTAATATTAACAATTGATTCATTTTTGTTTAATTGATTTTTATTACGAAGTAATCTCATTACTTCGGCCATACTATAAGGTTCAGATTTAGTTAATTTAGGAATAACTTCTTTTGAAGTTTCTTCCTCTTTTTGAATTAATCTTTTGATTATATGATTTTTTAAATCTGGATCTTCTGTTTCTTTTAACATTTCAAGAAGATTATTATCAAGAACATTTAATTCTAATTCTTGAAATTGAGATATAATTTGATATAAATTATCTTCCGGTTCAGATTCTGAATTTTTTACATTTTTAGAACAAGATTGTCCTATTTGACAATTTTGACATTCTTCAGATTCTTCTGAAGAAACTTCTTCAATGAAATTATTTTCATTTTCTGAAGAAGATTCTGATTCACTTTCAGATTTATCAGATTCTAATAAAATTTTTGATAATGATTCTTTTAATTCGTTATCAATTTCTAAATTATTAATTTTCCTTTTGGTCCAGCAAGTTTTTGCTTTATGACCAATTTTTCCGCATTTTCTGCAGATAATTGGAGGAAAATTTTTTCTATAATGATAATCTTTTTTGTCTTTTGAGAGGTTTTGTTTTCTCCTTTTTGATTTTCGATATTTTCTCCTTTCATATTGTTTAGGAGAATATTTTTTAGGTTTATATTCTTTACGAGGTTTGCTCGTAGAAGGGTTTTCTAAACCAAATTGACTACAGAATTCTCCTAATTGTTTTTTCTCATCAAGAGAATGTCTCTTAAGTTGTTTATTTAACTTTATTTCATTGCATAAAGCTAAACCTTCCTGTATACAGGTTCCTATTAATCTACCGTGTATATGAATTATAATCAATACTAGATTCTCCATTTCTAAGAGTTTTCTTAACTCTTTCAGCAAATAAGAAAGGAAGACCATCAATAAATTTGGATTTCCAATGAGTGCTATTTGACTCAGGAAGTTCCATAACTCTGCTAAGGAAAGTATCCTTATACCATCTAAATGATGTAAGGGTTTTACACCTAAGGTTTTGGAGTAAAGTCCTAACATTTTCAGAATTATCAGACCATCGGCCTGTAAAATGTTCAACGATGTTTATACATAAAGTATAAACAGCATTTTCAATAATTGCATCATTTTCCTCCTTTACAGTAAGGAAAATACTTTCACGGTCTGGCTGAGATAAATAATTATCCCACCAACCTTTCAACTGACCAGTAAAGCCAGCGACAAGCATTTGAGCTATAGTTTTGTCTGTATTACCTTGAGTTTTACAGACTGTACTATACATCATCATTCTATGAACCATACCGAAAGTTTGTCTTTCCGTATAGCCATCTAAATTCCATTCATAAATACAATGACCATTATACGAATTGTTAATAGTAAGATCATGTTCTTCAATTAGAACATCTTGAGGAGTTGGTCTTGGGTAATAATATTTAGTTTGAATTGGTTTACTAGCAAATTTTGAAGAATTTCTTATTTTATTTATTTCTTCATTAAAAGTATTATGAAAATTATCAGAATTTTTAAGCTGATTTTCAAAGTCTTCACTTAAAGTATTAAGCTTTAAATTTTTAAGCTTATTTTCAATCAAATATTCAATTTGAGTAATCGATTTTAATTTAAAATCAATAATCTCAGGAGGAGGTTGAATACTGGTAGAAGCTATATTAGCTGTTTTAATATCACTTATATTTGTATCTTTATTTATTAAAAGATAATTTTTTATATCTTTAATAGAAAAAATTATTTCTTCTATATTTTTCTTTAATAAATAAATTTGTTCTCCTAAAACAATAACATACATATTCGTATAGTTTTGTTGTTTTAAAAGACTATTAATATGATTAATAGTTACTGTAAGTGTATCATTTTCAAATAATTTTTGAAAAGCATTATAATATCTAATTTCATTTTCTTTTTCCATTTGGAAACTAGTTTGAGGAGGATAAATAGAATTCAAATTTTTCCCCGTTGAAAGTTTATAATTTCTTTCTAGTACAGAAATCATATTTTTAAAATATTTTGTCAAAAGCCAAGGAATAAAAGGTAATTTTTCATTTCGTTTTGACAAATCGTTATAGAATTTATTTTGAATAATAATTTTATCTTCGTTATTAAAACTTTCAAAAAACCATTTTCGAAAGAGTTCCCATTTGGGTAAATTAAATTCTTTTTGAATTTCTTTTCTTGCCGGAGAACCCGGACTAAAATCAATTTTGGGTTTTAAATCCATTAAACACAAAATTCCATTTCTGACTCGGTTATTTCCTCGTCTTTATTTTTAGAAATTCCATGAACTATATTATCAGAATTAATTCTTAATTCTTCTACCCTATTTTGTAGATAATCATTAGAGATTGATTCTCTAACTTGAGAAGTCGAAGCTCTAGAAGGAGACCTTATCATATAGTCACATGGAGATATATGATAATGAGAAGAGGCTGATCTAGTCATTCTAGATCTAGGAGTTCTAAAATCAATAGATTTACGACTTTGATCAAACTGTATTTGAACAGTTCCATCAGTAGATTGTATTATTTGAGTGGGATTATGTTGTATTTTGGGCTGAAGAGGCATGGCTCTTTCAATTGTCCAGTTTTCTGGAAATTGTATTTCTTCCCATTTTATAGATCTACGAGTTGTAATATTAGATCTACTAAAATTAGTTTCTATTAGAATGGTTTCGTTGATAGGTTTATCAACAATTTTACATTGAGGATTAAGCGTATATAAAGGCTTATAATAAATTCTATAACAGATACATATTACTTCCGAACCCGGAGCGTAATTATATCCGTGAGTTTTGACATTTAATGTCAGAGCATCCAAAATATTGACATCAGTCAAAGATAGTTGGAAATTTGGATAAACATTAAAATAAACTGGACCATGTGCCAGACTTGACTGAATAATTCCCATAAGGGATTGTTTCCAGTCGAGATTTCTACCATCTCTAAGAGCTGCTATAAAGCTCTCAGGTAAACCTTCTAAAGTTAAAGGCTTAAAAGCTACCTGAACTAATCCAATATGGATAACTTATGATTCAATCTATATTTTTCTAAGTCTCTATTGCTTAGAAGTCTAATAACTTCAGTAGTTTTAACTACCTGTTTTAAACCTAATTTTTCAAAGGTTCCTAATTCATAGATTATTTTATAATCTATCTTAGGAATTGTCCAACGATTTAATTTTTCTAAATCTTGAGGAACATCATATTCCTCTTCAATACTGTTTTTAACAGTATCTTTTCTTCGCATCAAATTCATGAGAATATGACGTTAAACTACACCGTAACTTCTTAATACCCCCACCATGGCTCTGATACCATTTTCAGGATCTTTGTACAAAATAAAAAAATAAAATTTTTCAGGATCTTTGTACAAAAAAAAAAAATACTTCGAATTCATAACTGAACCTTTTACTAGAATTCTTAATGAAATTAAGGATTCTATTCTTATAAAAGCAAAAGAAAAACAGGTAAATTACCTAAAACAAGAAATTAATATACTTACGATTGAAGATAAACTTCAAAATCCTAAGTTACAAGAAAAAATTAAATTATTACATAATGAATTTACGTTACAAATATGTAACGATCTTCCTAATGCTTTTTGGAATAGAAAAAAACATATTGTTTCTTTGCCTTATGAAGATGATTTTAGTGAGAAAAATATTCCCACTAAAGCTCGTCCTTGTCAGATGAATTCCGAATTATTAGAATTATGTAAAAAAGAAATAACTTCTCTTTTACAAAAAGGTTTAATAAAACCTTCTAAATCACCTTGGTCATGCACAGCCTTTTATGTCAATAATGCGGCAGAAAAGGAAAGGGGAGCACCTAGGTTAGTTATTAACTATAAACCCCTTAATAAGGTTTTAAAATGGATTAGGTATCCTATTCCTAATAAAAAGGATCTTTTAGATCGTTTATTTAATGCTATTATATTCTCAAAATTTGATTTAAAATCAGGATTTTGGCAAATACAAGTGGCTGAAAAAGATAGATATAAAACTGCTTTTACAGTCCCAATTGGTCAATTTGAATGGAACGTTATGCCTTTTGGTCTGAAAAACGCTCCTTCTGAATTTCAAAATATTATGAACGATATTTTTATTCCTTATAGTAATTTTATTATCGTTTACATTGATGATATTTTGATATTTTCAAAGATATCGAAACACATTTTAAACATCTTGATATATTTAAGAAAATTGTTATTCAAAATGGATTAGTTATATCAAGTCCAAAAATGGTTTTATTTCAAACTAAAATTAGATTTTTGGGTCATAATATTGAAAAAGGAAATATTAATCCAATTAATAGAAGTATTGAGTTTGCATCAAAATTTCCAGATCAAATTTTAGATAAAACTCAGCTTCAAAGATTTTTAGGAAGTTTAAATTATATTTCTCCTTATTACAAAAATCTTGCTATAGATACATCTATCTTATATGATAGATTAAAAAAGATTCCTTGTCAGTGGACAAATAGTCACACTGAAGCAGTTAAAAAAATTAAAAATAAAGTTACGCATTTACCATGTTTAATGCTTGCTAATTCTAATTGGCAAAAAATTATTGAAACTGACGCGTCAGACTTAGGCTTTGGAGGAATCTTAAAACAAGTTTCTCCAGAAGATAAGAAAGAATATTTAGTTAGATTCCATTCGGGAAAATGGAATACCGCTCAGAAAAATTATGCTACTATAGCTAGAGAAGTACTTGCTATAGTTAAATGTGTGCTTAAATTTCAAGATGATTTATATAATCAAAAGTTTTTAATAAAAACTGATTGTCAAGCTGCAAAGTTCATGTTTCAGAAAGATTTCAAACATGATGTCTCCAAACAAATGTTTGCGAGATGGCAGGCTCATTTAGCCCCATTCGATTTTGAAATCATTTATAAAAAAGGAAGTGATAATAGTCTTCCTGATTATCTTACTCGTGAATATCTTTCATGAATTTTGCAGATATGTCCCAATATGGGAGAAATTTCCCCTCTAATAGAGGTGGAAGAGGTGGTAAAAATGTTATTGCTCAAATGGGCAATAAAAAGCTGGTAAAAGAAAATCTATCAGCATCTTCAAGTAATACCTTGAGCAGTGACGAATTCAGAGAATTTCTTGAATATAAGAAGCAGAAAGCAAAAACTGCTGAAGGAACATCTTACGCAAAAATAATTGCGGAAGAAGAAGATGAGGTTGATTATGAGAAAATTTCTCATACCGAGGTAATTATATTACTCGAATTTAAAGATTTAAAATGGTCTGATGAACCTTGGACTTTAATGTCAAGGTATTTAGACAGAGCATCATATGCTGCTACTTTTTATAAAAACCGTGATACTTATGAAAATATTCTTAAGTCTACGGGAACATGTGACATTGAACATTTCAATGCGGGAAATTCCCCAATTGCTTTAAAAAAAGGTTATACCTTTAGTAAAATTATTTTTAAGCAAATTATTTCACCCGAAAAATGGGCTATTCACCCATTAAAGGATAGAGAATATTTCCATCCTGAGTTAAAAACTCTTATTAAATTTAATTATTACGATTATATCGATGCTTTTTATAAAGTACTTTTATACCAGAATGAAAGCAAAAAACATTCTTGGTGGATAAAAATTTGTGCGGATGTATATAAGTCCGATATACCAAATTGGTTTTATCAATGGTGGCTTTCTTATGGAGCTACAATTGAAATTTTAAAAGAACCCTTTTTTGGATTATATCAAGAATGGGTTAAAGTTTCTCCAATTCTTATAGAAACGGAACATAAAAAAGAATGTATTGAAGGAATGGCTTCTTTACATTTTTATATCGAATTTAGTATTCCATGGATTTGGAGATGGACTCCAGAAGTGGGTTATACCCAACAAAAAATTCCATGTTTAAAAAGAAATTTTTATATAAAGTTTTGGAAAAAAATGATAAGAAAAACAGCCACTGGTGAATATGAAAGCCAGCAGACGATCGATAAGATCGAAGAGAAAATTTCTCTTTATAAAAATGAATTAATAATCGTGAACAAAGAGAATCTCCTAGTCCTTTTGAGATGATTTCTCAAAGGATTAATTTACAAAAGGGTAAAATGAAACCCAATGAAATCATCGATGTCTACTTCGAAGAAATGAAGAAAGATATTGCAAAAAATTTTGGAATGGATATTGGAGATATCTTCATGGGTACATCATCGAAAAATGAAGATGATGAGGACTTTTGCCTTGCTGGTGAAGGACAAGATCCGGAAGATCCGGATAATATTATTATTGAAGAAATTGGAGATAATGTTGTCGACCTCATGGGACAAGAAATTGCCATTATAAAAGACAAAGTGGCAGAAATAATCAAGACACGGGAAGAAATCAAGGATAATAAATCCAAAGAAGCACTCAAAATTAAAGCTGCTTTCAAGCAAAGTTGATCATGACGTCTACGATGGAAAATTGGTTTTACTAACTTTTATAAAAGTTAAAGATAAGATCGAAGACTTTCTTGCCAAAGTTGAAGACAGCTGTCCAAGAGGAATAGCTCCGAAGAAAAATTTTCTTTACTTTAATTATTGTACTTTACTTTTTCCTCTATTTATAGAGTTGAAGCTCATAAGCTTCAGGGGTGTGCTTAGCTTTACGCTCTCTTGTACTCTCTCTCCCTTCTCTCTTGTAATTTCCCTCTACTGTAAAATATTATAAGAAATAAAATTCGAAGTTTGCTGTACGACTCTCTTCTCTTCAAGTAAGTTTTAATTTTGTTTTTAAATATTTATCTTTGGCATAATTTAGCCTTAATGGAAGGCTAAATATTTGTTAAACTACACCAAGATGCCTTAATACCTTAAATCATGGTTTTATATCATATATAATATATATATACTAATATGATATAGAAAAAATCTTTTAAAAACGATTGAAAGAATTAAATTATGAATAAAGGTTATAATAAAATTTGATTTTGATTAATTCTGTGTCGGCTCTTGGCAAAGCCCGTGTTGCCGAAAATAGGCGTTTGAGGGCATATGGCTGTTACCGATTGAATTAATTGAATAAAAATTTTATTATGTAAAATTCCTTGTATTCGATGATTTAATTCTAAAGATCATAAAAATAATTTTGAATTTTGGATTAATGGTATATAGGCTGGAATACCTTGGGTCCGAACGGGATCAGACTGTTTACAGTTTGATAACTGGAGTAATAGGTTTAACAACGCCACGTACCATTTTTCTTTTGATGTTTGGTACTTTGGTTGAACTGCCTTTGAACAAAACTTTCTAACGAAAGTCTGATTTTGGTATTTTGGCTTGACTACCTCAGGTCCGATTGGACTAAACTGGTTAAACAAAGCCTAGTATCATTATCATGGTTTGATAGGTTGTTCATACCATTTATCAATCAAAAAAAAAAAAAAATTATTTTTTTATTTTGTACAAAGATCCTGAAAAATTTTATTTTTTTTATTTTGTACAAAGATCCTGAAAATGGTATATATATAATCTCAATTTCCCTTTTGGGCAACTTACGTAATTTATTTGGTGGAACTTATGACATATATATATATATATATAGGTATATATAGGAATGATATGGTGTTCACCTTATTATGTGAGCACCTTATATGGGCACCTACTGATTTGGCATCGATTCGTGTCAAATCAGCGTGCCACTTCAACATCAAATGAAACGTGACATTAATCAACACATCTTAGGCTTCATAGATCGACACACATGATGCTGACGTGGCATGTTCATGTCTTACGTGGCATTTGTTGTGTGATCTTTATATACACGTAAGACATGAACATGCCACGTCAGCATCATGTGTGTCGATCTATGAAGCCTAAGATGTGTTGATTAATGTCACGTTTCATTTGATGTTGAAGTGGCACGCTGATTTGACACGAATCGATGCCAAATCAGTAGGTGCCCATATAAGGTGCTCACCGTGAGCACCATATCATTCCTCATATATATATATATATATATATATATATATACTAGTAAATTGGAGCCGCGCACAAGGCGCGGCGAATAAATGCCCATGTTGTCTTCTATTGGCATATTATTTTTGTCAGTTTTTTATTTAATAAGCACATCACATATTATATAATTCAACAAAATATTCATATACTTATTAAAAGTAAAATAGTTGACCTCTCATTGACCCCCTATAGCCAATCGCTGGGTGACACGTCAGCGCTCAAAGTTCAATTACCATTTTGGGTCTGAATGTTGTGGGATTTACATTGTGCCATTGAATTCTAAGGTATATGTTTGATTGGAATTAGTAAATGCCATTCACGTTGGAATATCAAAAGACCAAAGACAAACAGTCACCTCCAAAAGTTTTTTTCTATTTTCTCTTCTTCGAATCTGCTTGGACTAAATCGGTCGAAGTTCAAGTTTGAAGATCGGGAACGACTTAGATCTCGATCAAAGAAATTCAATAAAAGAGAAGACATTTACCAGCTGATGAAGGTGCTCGAAAACCATGAAAAGAGCCATGAGATTTTTCGTTGCTCTGCAAAAAATAAGGTGGCTTGAAGAGGTTCAAAGGAAACGCAGGCGGTGTAGCTGCGATGGGCGGCGGCACCGGCGGAGAATCGTTTGAACTCCGATTCTCAGTAAAACTTCCCAAACCCAAGCTCAGACCCAAACCCAAACCCGACCACCCGTCGGAGTCTCTCTCAGCCATCTCTCTAAGCTTTAATGTTAAGAGTTTTTGTGTAATAATTAAGAGAAGAGAAGAAGAGACACACAATGAGGGGACAGAACAGAAGGAAGAAATATGGGGTGGTCTCTTTTCTTAGCAGAGGAGTTTTACAGCTTTGTATTATTATCAATTTCTTTTAGTTACATTTTTTTTTCTTTGAATCGTAGGTAATGACCTAACATGTACTAACCTGTATGTATTGTATTTTGTATTTTTATAGAGTTCTAAAGTTTCTAAAAACCAGATTGATGCTGAAGGAGATTCTGTTTTGGGGTTGTTGAAAGGTTTTGATGTTGATTCAGTGTTAGACCATGTGTATAGTGCAGTTTTCTTCATATTTATATCATCTCTGCTAGAGATTTATGAATTGATTTGATTTTTATGAAGCTTGCTGCAAATTCAGAAGTGTACGTCTCAGATGTTGAATTGATTTGATTCTTATGAAGATTAAGTGCTGGAAATTCAAAAGTGTACGTCTCAGATGCTGTGGTTAATGAAGCAAAGCTATCTGGGACTACAAGTGGGGTGGGAATCAAGACATGACAGGTTATAATTATAATAACTTTGATCGTTCGATAGTATTATCCTATCACTCTCTGCAAGAGATTTATCGGTTGATTTGAATTTTATGAAGCTTAGGTGCTGGAAATCCAAAAGTGTACGTCTCAGACGTTGAATTGATTTGATTCTTATGAAGCTTAGGTTATGGAAATTCAGAAGTGTACGTCTCAGATGTTGTGGTTAATGAAGCAAAACTATCTGGGACTACGAATGGGGTGAGAATCAAGACATGGCGGGTATTAATTATAATAAATTTGATCGTTGGATAGTATTATCTTATCATATATTTGTCATCTCATTTTCTTTCGTGTGAATAAAGGGAGGATCTGGAAGTGCAAGCAACATCAAGTTTCAGAACATTGATAAGAATCAAGACATGGCAGGTAATAATTAAAATAAATTTGATCGTTCGATAGTATTATCTTATCGTAAGATCGTCATCTCATTTTTAGAACATTGAGATGCAAAATGTGAAGAAGCCTATGATCATCGATCAGAGTTATTGTAATAAAAAAAGATAATTTTTTCTTTTATTATATTTTGAATCAGTTTTTGTATGTATTTATTTTCCTTCAGAGCTCGGTTGTGCATGTGAATAACGTCGTGTATCATAACATCAATGGCAAGGGGTGGTTCTAAAGTTCAGATTGGTGCCGAAGGAGATTATGTTTTGGGGTTGTTGAAATGTTCTAATGTTGATTCAGCGTTAGCCCATGTTATATTGCAGTTTTCACTTCCGCCGTAGCTGAACGCGAGCCTTACTGTCATATTTATATCCTCTCTGCAAGAGATTTATGAAATAAAGCAAAGCTGTCTGGGACTACAAATGAGGTGAGAATCAAGACATTGCAGGTATTAATTATAATAAATTTGATCGTTCGATAGTATTATCTTATCATAAGATCGTCATCTCATTTTCTTTCGTGTGCATAAAGGGAGGATCTGGAAGTGCAAGCAACATCAAGTTTCATAACATTGACAAGAATCAAGATATGGCAGGTAATAATTAAAATAAATTTGATCGTTCGATAGGATTATCATCGTTCGATAGTATTATCTTATCATAAGATCGTCATCTCATTTTTAGAACATTGAGATGCAAAATGTGAAGAACCCTATAATCATCGATCAGAGTTATTGTGATAAAAAAAGATAAGTTTTTTTTTTCTTTTTTTATATTTTGACTCAGTTTAGTATGTTTATTTCTTTCCTTCAGAGCTCGGTTGTGCATGTGAAGAACATCGTGTATCAGAACATCAATGGCGAAGGGTGGTTCTAAAGTTCAGATTGATGCCAATGTTTTGGGGTTGTTGAAATGTTCTAATGTTGATTCAGCATTAGCCCAGGTTTATATTGCAGTTTTCACTTCCGTCTTAGCTGAACGCGAGCCTTACGGTCATATTTATATCCTCTCTGCAAGAGATTTATGAATTGATTTGATTTTTATGCAGTATCGGAAGCTTAGGTGGTGGAAATTCAGAAGAAACATGAAGAAACAAGAAGGTAGGCAGGCTCAAGCATGTACATCGAGACATAGGGATGTGAGCAAGCCATTTAGCCCTAGAGCTTGATTTGTTTAAAGTTTGTGATTCGACTGAATACTATGCCTTTTATTTCTTTCTCAAACTTTTCTCTCTCTCTCTTTTTTTTATTGTTGCCTTAATCATATGCGTACAGTTATGTATAACAAGTGGTATGGTATGATGTTAGCATGAATGATCGATCTATTAGACGTTAGAAAGCTTTCATTCCTCGCGGTACAATTTTTGCTGGTGCCAAAATATTCTTTCTGGAATTGTATCTTTATATATGTTGCGGGGCAGTCTGAAAGTGCTTCCGGTGTATAATACAACAATAATCGTTCGTTGGAGTAGTATAGATGAGTTTAGGATTAAAGGTTTATGGTTTAGGGCAATATACACCCCACTGTTACCATTTGCAGGCATATAATGTATACTCTAAGCAGTTATACAACATTATCTTACTTTCAGTGCTACAAACAGATAATAAAACGGTGAGCCCCTCGGGTAGTTTTATAATATATTTATCCATAATAGTTTTACAAAATATAATACAAAGCATATAAACACATTTGTATAATTTTTTAATATAATACATCTAACAACGTTAACATTTGAACATGATAGTATTATTAACATCAGAAAAGTTCGTCTTTAGAAATTTTAGAAAACTTAAATATGTGTCGGCAAAACTGATGAGTTAATATTGCAACATTATTTTCAATCTCAATGTTGTACAACCGTGCCACCAATAGAAAAATATAAAGACACTACCAAGAGTCTTACTATATATTATGACAAGCAATTAGCGATGCAGTCTTGCAATAATTTTATTAACAACAATCATACAACATGATTCAATTAAGCAGTCTTACAAAGTTGATGGTAGTCATATAATAATCAGTCACGAAAATCATTCACGAACAATCTTACAAATCTGATGGTCATAACATTCCGACAATTATTAGTCGTATAATTACATATGGGTCGCCCATATGCATAGGGTATTGTGGAGTATTGGCCATCTGTTCCATGTCAAGAATCGGATCTTATAGTTATTCCAACGAATATTAATGAACGTCGATCGATACTATGCATTGTTGATTATAGAAAACAATCAATAATAGTGCACCTCGGTAGTGTATTATGCGTTACAAGTTACTTACACTACTATTATCAGTAGTGCAATTTAAGTAATTACTTGCACTACTGTTATCAGTAGTGCAATTTAAGTCATTACTTACACTACTGTTATCAGTAGTACAAATTAAGTCTCATTGTTTGATAATACTATTGTCTAGGTATCAGTCGCAACTGCGAGATATGATATACTTATGCGATTTACCCCAGTCAAAATCATCAAAACAAATACCAAAACATAAACGGTAATAATAAATCGAAATGAAAAAATTCTCTGTTCCTTGGGAGGCAACAGATCTTATAGTTATCCCAGTCAACATAAATCAATGTCACTGGATATTGTGCATTATTGACTATAAGAAACAGTCAATAATAGTACATGACTCTGAACCCTCGGTTGATAGGTATATCAGATTCTTTGAAGATGTATTTCAAAAAACTCGACTTATGATCCCATATATTCTCCTAAATTTGCTCATTACTGACTCAATCGTGGACTTCACTACTCAGAAATTAATTTGATGCCGATGAAGATGTTGCGATCCCAACGGATATTTGTCACCTTAGATTTTGCAATGCCGGTGTTTGCACTATAGAGGTGGAACTTTTCAATGTATGACTGCTCACAGAAACGACTTCAGGGATTCTTCGATTTTAAATGGTTTAAATTGTCAGATTATGGTAAATAGTTTAAATTGTTTACGAAAAGTTGTTGACATGCATCGCAAGAGTTTTCTCCACCGCGACGTTTTTTGAAATCAAACGGTGTCCCTCCAACGTGTCTGTTTTTCTAATGGAAATATTAGAGTTCTTTCTTTTTGCGAGCAATTTCGTCTTCTTAGTTGATGGGATGTTAGTTGTGAATGTTATGTGAAAAGATATGTGATTAAAAAACAGAATTACTATTCAATGCAGCAGTAATAACTTATTTAACATCAAAGTAGCTAAGACCAAATATTGAAAAGAAATAGCTAAGACCAAATATTGAAAAACACTGCTACGGTGAGGAACTCTTTGAATTCCTGGATCAAAATTTTAAACGGTTTGGGCACCATGCAACTATTACAGCTTGGGAGATAAAGCGCTTGAGTGAGGTTGAAAGGAACGTTTGGGGACGCTATTGTGGTTATTGTGACGAATATCAATCCAAAGATATTTTCAGGTTATTCCCATCTGTACGTGATTCTTTTTTTCAACAAGTATTTTCTGATTACATTTTCAAAGCTAAATTTGGAACATCATAACCATACGTAAAAGTAAAATGACATATAATACTTCATAAGTTTTTTATCTGTTTAATTATAACAAAAGATCAAAGTTTATAAACTATTACATTAAATACTGATAAAATGACATAACAATTAGGGATGTCAATGGGACTGGGACGGGTCTAGACTCGAACCCATCAAAACCCAGCTTGGTTCGGGGCGGGTGAGGATTTTGCCAACCCTAGCCAGAATGCGCACCGAGACCCGCCCCCCTAAGGATGTTGTTTGTAAAAGCGTTGTGGAGTCTGTTGTTGGTCCAAAAGATCTCATTTTAACAGAAAATGCCCCTGATGATTTCGATATGGTTCTGTCAACGTTAAAAAAACCTAAGCGTGTTGACGGCGATCGCATTCCACATGTCAGAAGTAAGAAGATAAATGAGGAAAAGATTGAGAAGTTCAAGTAGTTTTTAGATTGGATGCCATTGTAGTGATGTTCGTTAAATGTTATCATTTAGAATCCTGCAAGATAAGACGTTATTTTAATGATGTTGCATGCCTGCCTTTCTGCGCATTGGACGCGTGTGGTCTCGCTCTTGCAATTTCAAGCCTTACGAGTTACTTCTCCATAATGCACTACCGAATTGCACACTACTATCCATTTTCATAAGAATTAAAACAGATATTAGTTATTCATGTGATCGGACAAATTACGGGCTTTAAGCTAGTAATTATAGAAGTTAATTAAGAAAACTAAAATTTGCGTATAAGATAGAAAGTAAATCAAAAGACAAAAAATTCAATGATAGACATTACCTTGGCCACAAACATTATTGTTATGACATTGTCCCGATTGCGTGTTCGAGTTGATATTTGTGATTAGGTCTTTTTTAGATTCTAACATATCTATTGATCCAGATCCGTAAGATACTCGACAGTTTTCAATAAGTTTTAAATATAATGTTTTCAATGTTGTGCTCTAACGATTGAAGGTTATTCATGTGGATCCAATCACATCACTTTGAAATTGTATACGTTCGATTTTATGGGCTAATCCGACAAAGTCTGCTAAGCTGCAAACGCCAACGACCATCCAAGGTCCCCATCCATGCTATCACCATGTACATGGCATCCATCGCTTACCATCTCCGCAGTTCGACTCGCACTCGCATGCCAATGCTGGTTATGTTTTTGCCAAATATGATAAACCAACGCTGTTAAAAGCTGGCGATAGGCATAATGTAGCACAACTTTTGTTTCATAGTTTAATTATTAAATAAATGACACTAACTTGCACTTGAGGAGAGGAGCTAGAATGTAGTTTGAAAGTTGGCAAAAATAATTAAAATATGCCAAAACGATAATACATCTATACTATTATATAATTGGAGAGAATGGGATAGAAACCGTCAAATCAAAACAAGAAGGTAGGCAGGCTCAAGCATGTACATCGAGACATAGGGATGTGAGCAAGCCATTTAGCCCTAGAGCTTGATTTGTTTAAAGTTTGTGATTCGACTGAATACTATGCCTTTTATTTCTTTCTCAAACTTTTCTCTCTCTCTCTTTTTTTTATTGTTGCCTTAATCATATGCGTACAGTTATGTATAACAAGTGGTATGGTATGATGTTAGCATGAATGATCGATCTATTAGACGTTAGAAAGCTTTCATTCCTCGCGGTACAATTTTTGCTGGTGCCAAAATATTCTTTCTGGAATTGTATCTTTATATATGTTGCGGGGCAGTCTGAAAGTGCTTCCGGTGTATAATACAACAATAATCGTTCGTTGGAGTAGTATAGATGAGTTTAGGATTAAAGGTTTATGGTTTAGGGCAATATACACCCCACTGTTACCATTTGCAGGCATATAATGTATACTCTAAGCAGTTATACAACATTATCTTACTTTCAGTGCTACAAACAGATAATAAAACGGTGAGCCCCTCGGGTAGTTTTATAATATATTTATCCATAATAGTTTTACAAAATATAATACAAAGCATATAAACACATTTGTATAATTTTTTAATATAATACATCTAACAACGTTAACATTTGAACATGATAGTATTATTAACATCAGAAAAGTTCGTCTTTAGAAATTTTAGAAAACTTAAATATGTGTCGGCAAAACTGATGAGTTA
Source organism: Craterostigma plantagineum (assembly GCA_027422505.1). Lineage (NCBI taxonomy): Eukaryota > Viridiplantae > Streptophyta > Magnoliopsida > Lamiales > Linderniaceae > Craterostigma > Craterostigma plantagineum. The sequence goes on along the minus strand of JAPQWV010000248.1, from coordinate 738,771 downwards.
ATATTGCAACATTATTTTCAATCTCAATGTTGTACAACCGTGCCACCAATAGAAAAATATAAAGACACTACCAAGAGTCTTACTATATATTATGACAAGCAATTAGCGATGCAGTCTTGCAATAATTTTATTAACAACAATCATACAACATGATTCAATTAAGCAGTCTTACAAAGTTGATGGTAGTCATATAATAATCAGTCACGAAAATCATTCACGAACAATCTTACAAATCTGATGGTCATAACATTCCGACAATTATTAGTCGTATAATTACATATGGGTCGCCCATATGCATAGGGTATTGTGGAGTATTGGCCATCTGTTCCATGTCAAGAATCGGATCTTATAGTTATTCCAACGAATATTAATGAACGTCGATCGATACTATGCATTGTTGATTATAGAAAACAATCAATAATAGTGCACCTCGGTAGTGTATTATGCGTTACAAGTTACTTACACTACTATTATCAGTAGTGCAATTTAAGTAATTACTTGCACTACTGTTATCAGTAGTGCAATTTAAGTCATTACTTACACTACTGTTATCAGTAGTACAAATTAAGTCTCATTGTTTGATAATACTATTGTCTAGGTATCAGTCGCAACTGCGAGATATGATATACTTATGCGATTTACCCCAGTCAAAATCATCAAAACAAATACCAAAACATAAACGGTAATAATAAATCGAAATGAAAAAATTCTCTGTTCCTTGGGAGGCAACAGATCTTATAGTTATCCCAGTCAACATAAATCAATGTCACTGGATATTGTGCATTATTGACTATAAGAAACAGTCAATAATAGTACATGACTCTGAACCCTCGGTTGATAGGTATATCAGATTCTTTGAAGATGTATTTCAAAAAACTCGACTTATGATCCCATATATTCTCCTAAATTTGCTCATTACTGACTCAATCGTGGACTTCACTACTCAGAAATTAATTTGATGCCGATGAAGATGTTGCGATCCCAACGGATATTTGTCACCTTAGATTTTGCAATGCCGGTGTTTGCACTATAGAGGTGGAACTTTTCAATGTATGACTGCTCACAGAAACGACTTCAGGGATTCTTCGATTTTAAATGGTTTAAATTGTCAGATTATGGTAAATAGTTTAAATTGTTTACGAAAAGTTGTTGACATGCATCGCAAGAGTTTTCTCCACCGCGACGTTTTTTGAAATCAAACGGTGTCCCTCCAACGTGTCTGTTTTTCTAATGGAAATATTAGAGTTCTTTCTTTTTGCGAGCAATTTCGTCTTCTTAGTTGATGGGATGTTAGTTGTGAATGTTATGTGAAAAGATATGTGATTAAAAAACAGAATTACTATTCAATGCAGCAGTAATAACTTATTTAACATCAAAGTAGCTAAGACCAAATATTGAAAAGAAATAGCTAAGACCAAATATTGAAAAACACTGCTACGGTGAGGAACTCTTTGAATTCCTGGATCAAAATTTTAAACGGTTTGGGCACCATGCAACTATTACAGCTTGGGAGATAAAGCGCTTGAGTGAGGTTGAAAGGAACGTTTGGGGACGCTATTGTGGTTATTGTGACGAATATCAAGCCAAAGATATTTTCAGGTTATTCCCATCTGTACGTGATTCTTTTTTTCAACAAGTATTTTCTGATTACATTTTCAAAGCTAAATTTGGAACATCATAACCATACGTAAAAGTAAAATGACATATAATACTTCATAAGTTTTTTATCTGTTTAATTATAACAAAAGATCAAAGTTTATAAACTATTACATTAAATACTGATAAAATGACATAACAATTAGGGATGTCAATGGGACTGGGACGGGTCTAGACTCGAACCCATCAAAACCCAGCTTGGTTCGGGGCGGGTGAGGATTTTGCCAACCCTAGCCAGAATGCGCACCGAGACCCGCCCCCCTAAGGATGTTGTTTGTAAAAGCGTTGTGGAGTCTGTTGTTGGTCCAAAAGATCTCATTTTAACAGAAAATGCCCCTGATGATTTCGATATGGTTCTGTCAACGTTAAAAAAACCTAAGCGTGTTGACGGCGATCGCATTCCACATGTCAGAAGTAAGAAGATAAATGAGGAAAAGATTGAGAAGTTCAAGTAGTTTTTAGATTGGATGCCATTGTAGTGATGTTCGTTAAATGTTATCATTTAGAATCCTGCAAGATAAGACGTTATTTTAATGATGTTGCATGCCTGCCTTTCTGCGCATTGGACGCGTGTGGTCTCGCTCTTGCAATTTCAAGCCTTACGAGTTACTTCTCCATAATGCACTACCGAATTGCACACTACTATCCATTTTCATAAGAATTAAAACAGATATTAGTTATTCATGTGATCGGACAAATTACGGGCTTTAAGCTAGTAATTATAGAAGTTAATTAAGAAAACTAAAATTTGCGTATAAGATAGAAAGTAAATCAAAAGACAAAAAATTCAATGATAGACATTACCTTGGCCACAAACATTATTGTTATGACATTGTCCCGATTGCGTGTTCGAGTTGATATTTGTGATTAGGTCTTTTTTAGATTCTAACATATCTATTGATCCAGATCCGTAAGATACTCGACAGTTTTCAATAAGTTTTAAATATAATGTTTTCAATGTTGTGCTCTAACGATTGAAGGTTATTCATGTGGATCCAATCACATCACTTTGAAATTGTATACGTTCGATTTTATGGGCTAATCCGACAAAGTCTGCTAAGCTGCAAACGCCAACGACCATCCAAGGTCCCCATCCATGCTATCACCATGTACATGGCATCCATCGCTTACCATCTCCGCAGTTCGACTCGCACTCGCATGCCAATGCTGGTTATGTTTTTGCCAAATATGATAAACCAACGCTGTTAAAAGCTGGCGATAGGCATAATGTAGCACAACTTTTGTTTCATAGTTTAATTATTAAATAAATGACACTAACTTGCACTTGAGGAGAGGAGCTAGAATGTAGTTTGAAAGTTGGCAAAAATAATTAAAATATGCCAAAACGATAATACATCTATACTATTATATAATTGGAGAGAATGGGATAGAAACCGTCAAATCAAAACAAGAAGGTAGGCAGGCTCAAGCATGTACATCGAGACATAGGGATGTGAGCAAGCCATTTAGCCCTAGAGCTTGATTTGTTTAAAGTTTGTGATTCGACTGAATACTATGCCTTTTATTTCTTTCTCAAACTTTTCTCTCTCTCTCTTTTTTTTATTGTTGCCTTAATCATATGCGTACAGTTATGTATAACAAGTGGTATGGTATGATGTTAGCATGAATGATCGATCTATTAGACGTTAGAAAGCTTTCATTCCTCGCGGTACAATTTTTGCTGGTGCCAAAATATTCTTTCTGGAATTGTATCTTTATATATGTTGCGGGGCAGTCTGAAAGTGCTTCCGGTGTATAATACAACAATAATCGTTCGTTGGAGTAGTATAGATGAGTTTAGGATTAAAGGTTTATGGTTTAGGGCAATATACACCCCACTGTTACCATTTGCAGGCATATAATGTATACTCTAAGCAGTTATACAACATTATCTTACTTTCAGTGCTACAAACAGATAATAAAACGGTGAGCCCCTCGGGTAGTTTTATAATATATTTATCCATAATAGTTTTACAAAATATAATACAAAGCATATAAACACATTTGTATAATTTTTTAATATAATACATCTAACAACGTTAACATTTGAACATGATAGTATTATTAACATCAGAAAAGTTCGTCTTTAGAAATTTTAGAAAACTTAAATATGTGTCGGCAAAACTGATGAGTTAATATTGCAACATTATTTTCAATCTCAATGTTGTACAACCGTGCCACCAATAGAAAAATATAAAGACACTACCAAGAGTCTTACTATATATTATGACAAGCAATTAGCGATGCAGTCTTGCAATAATTTTATTAACAACAATCATACAACATGATTCAATTAAGCAGTCTTACAAAGTTGATGGTAGTCATATAATAATCAGTCACGAAAATCATTCACGAACAATCTTACAAATCTGATGGTCATAACATTCCGACAATTATTAGTCGTATAATTACATATGGGTCGCCCATATGCATAGGGTATTGTGGAGTATTGGCCATCTGTTCCATGTCAAGAATCGGATCTTATAGTTATTCCAACGAATATTAATGAACGTCGATCGATACTATGCATTGTTGATTATAGAAAACAATCAATAATAGTGCACCTCGGTAGTGTATTATGCGTTACAAGTTACTTACACTACTATTATCAGTAGTGCAATTTAAGTAATTACTTGCACTACTGTTATCAGTAGTGCAATTTAAGTCATTACTTACACTACTGTTATCAGTAGTACAAATTAAGTCTCATTGTTTGATAATACTATTGTCTAGGTATCAGTCGCAACTGCGAGATATGATATACTTATGCGATTTACCCCAGTCAAAATCATCAAAACAAATACCAAAACATAAACGGTAATAATAAATCGAAATGAAAAAATTCTCTGTTCCTTGGGAGGCAACAGATCTTATAGTTATCCCAGTCAACATAAATCAATGTCACTGGATATTGTGCATTATTGACTATAAGAAACAGTCAATAATAGTACATGACTCTGAACCCTCGGTTGATAGGTATATCAGATTCTTTGAAGATGTATTTCAAAAAACTCGACTTATGATCCCATATATTCTCCTAAATTTGCTCATTACTGACTCAATCGTGGACTTCACTACTCAGAAATTAATTTGATGCCGATGAAGATGTTGCGATCCCAACGGATATTTGTCACCTTAGATTTTGCAATGCCGGTGTTTGCACTATAGAGGTGGAACTTTTCAATGTATGACTGCTCACAGAAACGACTTCAGGGATTCTTCGATTTTAAATGGTTTAAATTGTCAGATTATGGTAAATAGTTTAAATTGTTTACGAAAAGTTGTTGACATGCATCGCAAGAGTTTTCTCCACCGCGACGTTTTTTGAAATCAAACGGTGTCCCTCCAACGTGTCTGTTTTTCTAATGGAAATATTAGAGTTCTTTCTTTTTGCGAGCAATTTCGTCTTCTTAGTTGATGGGATGTTAGTTGTGAATGTTATGTGAAAAGATATGTGATTAAAAAACAGAATTACTATTCAATGCAGCAGTAATAACTTATTTAACATCAAAGTAGCTAAGACCAAATATTGAAAAGAAATAGCTAAGACCAAATATTGAAAAACACTGCTACGGTGAGGAACTCTTTGAATTCCTGGATCAAAATTTTAAACGGTTTGGGCACCATGCAACTATTACAGCTTGGGAGATAAAGCGCTTGAGTGAGGTTGAAAGGAACGTTTGGGGACGCTATTGTGGTTATTGTGACGAATATCAAGCCAAAGATATTTTCAGGTTATTCCCATCTGTACGTGATTCTTTTTTTCAACAAGTATTTTCTGATTACATTTTCAAAGCTAAATTTGGAACATCATAACCATACGTAAAAGTAAAATGACATATAATACTTCATAAGTTTTTTATCTGTTTAATTATAACAAAAGATCAAAGTTTATAAACTATTACATTAAATACTGATAAAATGACATAACAATTAGGGATGTCAATGGGACTGGGACGGGTCTAGACTCGAACCCATCAAAACCCAGCTTGGTTCGGGGCGGGTGAGGATTTTGCCAACCCTAGCCAGAATGCGCACCGAGACCCGCCCCCCTAAGGATGTTGTTTGTAAAAGCGTTGTGGAGTCTGTTGTTGGTCCAAAAGATCTCATTTTAACAGAAAATGCCCCTGATGATTTCGATATGGTTCTGTCAACGTTAAAAAAACCTAAGCGTGTTGACGGCGATCGCATTCCACATGTCAGAAGTAAGAAGATAAATGAGGAAAAGATTGAGAAGTTCAAGTAGTTTTTAGATTGGATGCCATTGTAGTGATGTTCGTTAAATGTTATCATTTAGAATCCTGCAAGATAAGACGTTATTTTAATGATGTTGCATGCCTGCCTTTCTGCGCATTGGACGCGTGTGGTCTCGCTCTTGCAATTTCAAGCCTTACGAGTTACTTCTCCATAATGCACTACCGAATTGCACACTACTATCCATTTTCATAAGAATTAAAACAGATATTAGTTATTCATGTGATCGGACAAATTACGGGCTTTAAGCTAGTAATTATAGAAGTTAATTAAGAAAACTAAAATTTGCGTATAAGATAGAAAGTAAATCAAAAGACAAAAAATTCAATGATAGACATTACCTTGGCCACAAACATTATTGTTATGACATTGTCCCGATTGCGTGTTCGAGTTGATATTTGTGATTAGGTCTTTTTTAGATTCTAACATATCTATTGATCCAGATCCGTAAGATACTCGACAGTTTTCAATAAGTTTTAAATATAATGTTTTCAATGTTGTGCTCTAACGATTGAAGGTTATTCATGTGGATCCAATCACATCACTTTGAAATTGTATACGTTCGATTTTATGGGCTAATCCGACAAAGTCTGCTAAGCTGCAAACGCCAACGACCATCCAAGGTCCCCATCCATGCTATCACCATGTACATGGCATCCATCGCTTACCATCTCCGCAGTTCGACTCGCACTCGCATGCCAATGCTGGTTATGTTTTTGCCAAATATGATAAACCAACGCTGTTAAAAGCTGGCGATAGGCATAATGTAGCACAACTTTTGTTTCATAGTTTAATTATTAAATAAATGACACTAACTTGCACTTGAGGAGAGGAGCTAGAATGTAGTTTGAAAGTTGGCAAAAATAATTAAAATATGCCAAAACGATAATACATCTATACTATTATATAATTGGAGAGAATGGGATAGAAACCGTCAAATCAAAATTGATTTGGTCTGTAGTTTTTTATTAATAAAATAATAATATATTCTATTTAAGTAAACAATAAACAATAAAATATATAAATAACCACCCACTACTCTCAGTTAATTACTATATTATCCCTCTATTTTTGGTTAAAATTAACATGATGTATTTTTATATTATTGACACGCATTTGAGTGTGCAGAACATACTAACATAGAATAACCCTACAAACTTCTTTGTATGATGTAACCATCGATAAATATTTCTTTTGTTCCGAGACCCACTTTTAGTTGTGATAAATCGATTGATTCATTACTCACATTTCTAAATTTTTTAGTTCTCTTAGTTCTGTACATTTTCTTTTAAACAACGTGGATTTGAGTACTATTGGGACTGCCTTTCTATATTATTCCTTGTGTGTGATGACTTATGGATTGGAGATGCATTTATAGGTTAAGTTAGGAACATTTATATTCTCAAATGTAAATATCATACAATTCCTTCCACCAAGAGATCTAATATGCGATATGTGGTTCAGTTAATGTCACATAATTTATAGTTGATTTTATAAATTATTTATGCGAATGAGGAATTTAGAAAAATATTTTTATATATGAGTTGAGCTTTGAAAATGCTATTGGGCTTCGGTTTTGGTCCAATAACAGCTCAACTTCTAGAAGGCCCGACTTCTAGAAGGTTGGGTCTATGATTTTGTGGTGGAGTGGTTTGATGGAGTGGTTAACCACTCCTCAAACTTGTCTATCATGTAATTTAAAAAAAAATAAAAAATTATTTTTTATTACTATTTTTTGGCTATAAATAGGTCAAGAAAAATAACAGAAGAAAAGAGAAGAAAAATAATAATAAAAAATATTAATTCTCAAAAATTGTTTCTGCTATAATTCTAGTTCCGTTCGTAGTCGGTGTCGTTTTTGTGCTAAACGAATGTCGAGTTCTTCGAAGTATCCTGGAAAATAGATGCTAGTTAAAACCTCTAGCACATACGTGAGGGAGCGAATCTATTTTAAGGAAATTGTGTGCTACACAATCTTCGAATATTTTCTTTTCGGCCAACAGTTAAAAATAAATCTTCCACTAATATGCGATCAAAAGAAGTAGCTTACACTAATATTATGTTAAAAGATATCTAACGTTTCTTATGGTCTAGACAATATATATCCTACAAAACAATTTTTCAGATTGGTGACAAGGCATTCCGTCACAAGATATATTATAAATAACATCAAAATAATATATAAAAATTTTGAAGGAAGGCAAATGATGCTCTTTACACTATACAAATACACAGTTGATTTCTATTTGATTAAAATATATGTAATAAATACATTAAACGGCAATACATGCTTACTGTGTGCACATAGGTTTATAGGTAATCATTATGCTATTCGTAGATTATGACGACGAAAATCCTGTTCATTCACCCCATTCCCACTTATAATATATAATATAGGGGTTTATAATATATAATATAGGGGTAAATTATTTAAAGTCAAACATGTGTTGCTTTTCAAAATTAAATGCGGCATTCAATCCAAGGTTCTGAAATCGGATTTTCGAACCGGGCCAGAAATTTTAGTGATTTAAGGTTTAATGGTTTAACCGGTATAGAACCGGAATCAAAACGGAGTTAAACCAGTATCTTTATATTATAAAAGTATATATTTTATCAATAAATCAATCAAATTAAATAAAAAATATACATATGGACTTTTTCAAAATTCTAGTTTTATAAAATTAAGGGAAAAATAAACAAAAGTAAATTGTATTGGGGATTAAAAATTAATTATACATCGGATGAAGTATTAAACCTATCAATTTGAGGGTCAAAATTAAATGGAAGGAAAATATTGGGCTCATTCGGGGGTCAAAATTAAATAGAAAGAAAATATTGGGCTGATAATTAATTATAAATTTAATAATTTTGTGGGAAGTGGAACTCGAACCCAGGCCCAGCTATTAAACAATTGAGTGTCTCACCACTAGGATTGGCATTGGGGCGGGGATCCGTCCCGAACGGGACGGGGAATACCCGAGATTTTATCCCCGCGGGGCGGGAAGGGGAATGATTTTTCCCCGTGGGGATCCCCGCCCCGTCCCCGAATTCTTTTGATATATTATATTATATATAATATTAAATTATAATTTAAATAATAGTAAAATAATATCAAAATTTAGATTAAATTACATTAAATTAATGCAAATAATATATAACATTATAATTTTATATAATAACAAAAATATATTCAAATTTATATATTATTAAAAATATTATTTATTAGAAAAGTTAAGGGATGGAGAATCCCCGGGGGGAATCCCCGCCCCGTCCGAATCCCCACGGGGACGGGGACGGGGACGATTGCGTCCCCAAATGCATCGCGGGGACGGGGATGGGGATTAGTCCCCGCCCCGCCTCGTTGCCATCCTTACTCACCACTATACCAACTCAACTTTTATGTAATACAATTCTGTTTTGCCGAAGTTAATTAATATTATGTTTTTTCTAATTAAAGAAGACCGGACGGGGATCGGACCGAATTTTTGACCGGTCCGGTCGGAACCGGCCAAAACCGGCCGGTCCGGTCCGGTCTTCAAAACCATAATTCAATCAACTCACCACTTGGGAGAGAGTATATTAATTTTTTGGGTCTATGAAAATTGTCGACGTGACAGTGGTAACAAGGCTTCTGTCATGTCCCAATGAATTTTCCTAATTTAGTTTGAGACCCAAAAGGGTGTTTTAAAATAGGATTAAGGACCTGCTAGAAAAAACACTACGCAAGTATTACACAGTGTATATGAACTGCTATCGAATGTTCGTTTTCTGTTATTGATGAATAATGAATTGGTACTGGAAAACAATGAAGTTGTACTGTGGAACAATGAAGTGATATTGGGGAACAATGAAGTGATTATGCAGAAATCGGGTACTTAAAAGTTAAAACTATGAATTTTCTGCCAGAGTCCTGAAACATAAATGAAACTTATCATGAGCCTGAAATAATAATGCCCCTAATTTTATTGGTTCACTTCTGGCTGTAAGTTTTTGTATGCTTTTGGAGTGGAAGGATTAGTTCCGTTGAAAATTAAAGACTCATAACTATGATGAGGTTTTAAATTCATTTTATACTAAATTTAATCGGAAGTATGTGAACTACTATGACAGTTGTATATATATGTATTTCTAGTAAATATGACATGTATATACTCTTTCGATAGATTAGAACAAATAAGATTTCTTCCTTAATTTTAGAAGGATATATAGATATATCAATCCTTACAGGATCACTTATCTTTCTTTTTTTCCAAAAATCTCTTATCTTATTAAAGAGCTTTTACTTACAGTACTAGGGGTGTTAAAAATAATCGAAAAACCGAAAAAACCGACAGAACCGTAAAGAACAGAACCGATAAGCCCGGAACCGGAAAAACCGAACCGAATTGTAAAAAACCGTACCGCACCAAATTAAAATGGTTCGGATAACGGATTAAGCATATGTAAAACCAGAGAAACCGAACAGAAATTATCATACTACATTAAAAATAGAAAAATATAAAAAATCATTTGTTTTCTCCCATAACGTAAACAATACAATAAATATAATTTCATTGGTATACTTTATTCCATTTTTAGGTGAATGTTTTCCTCACAAATCAAATACTATTTTTCTCCCAAATAATTTGTAGTATCTTGAGATGCATGTTTTTACACTTTCTTTAGATTTTGTTCCATTTTCATGTTGTTGTTTTTTCTGGACCTTCGAATTATTTTGCTACATGTCAAGTTCCATAAATCTTCTTTGTATTTTAATAACCATATTTTGTTTTATGTATTTCAGCTCATAATATTTTTTGTTGATATTAAATTCCTAACCGAAAAACCGAACCAAATTATAAAAAACCGAACCGAACCAAATTAAAACGGTTCGGATATCGGATTAAGCATACGTAAAACCGAAAACCGAAAAACCGAACCGAAATTTGAAAAAACCGAACCGAACCGAACCGAACCGACCGATGAACTGAACCATGGGAACAAGGTTTTGGTGTACGTAGGCATCGCTCAACCAAATTCATTAATTTATCATAACAGATAATTAAATGCCGCCTGGTTGGTTCACAAATTGCCAGGTGCAAATATAACAAGAATAGCCAACGAAATATAATAATTATCCTAACTTCTAAATTTAATTCGAAAGAGATGTATTTGCTTATTCGTTCATGCTTTCCATTCTACTAGTATTATCTATTATCCGCACTCTATGCGTGCGACATATAATTGTACTTGTGTTAACTCAATTTTTTATATGTAATATTAAATATTTAATAAATGAAATATGACGTTTAAACATATAAAGTGAAAACTAATGTATTGATGTATAATTACTCTTAGGACCAAGAGCCCACAGCTGCGCCAAAAGCTATAGCTGATGGTGAGGGTGCAACTCTAATCTTTAAATCGCACAGCAGCCAACATCACGGTTCGATTGCTCTCAGCAGGGACAATTATTGTTTCCCAACAATTACAATAACTAAACAATTTAGAAGTGAAATGATAACTTAGTAAATTAATTAAATTAAAAAAGTTGCTAATAAAATTACAGATCAATTTGACAGTTTTTAGTCATCCTAGCCACGTTATATAATAGAATAGATAATTAAATTAAAAAAGAGGGACTAAATTGCTAATACTATGACCAATGTTTTAAAAAGCGTATTGCTTTGTGCATCGCGTTTTCATTCCGATATTGCATTGTGTATATAGCGTAACGTATTGCGTGTATATTTCGGGAAACCTATTTATAATGGAAAGGATATATATAATATATAACAAATATAAATATGCTATGTTGGTCACTTTCGTTTTCGGTAGTATTAGTTACTAGGCAAAGAATTAATGTTTTCTTTACATATTTATGAAGTAAAAAAATAAATAAGATGCAATTCGTTGGTTAAGTTTTGAAATTAAAATATGTATGAATGATAATTAAAATGAAGATAGAAGTCTTACAATAAAAAAAGCCCAAGTCAAACTAAAAAAATCATTTTCTACAACTTAATATCAGCCCAAATAAAAATATAGCCCATTTAGAAAAAAATAATTATCTTAGTTTAACCGATAAAAGCTGTAGCTGTCTTGCATATTTAAAAAATAACAAATATGAAATAACGCTATTTAAATAACGGTTTGATGCGTTTCCAAAAGAAAAAGGGTAATAGCGTGCCACGTGGCGCGCTATTGACCGCTTTTTAAAACACTGACTATGACAGACCAAATTGACAGGCTTTAGCAATTCTACCCACTTTATATAATCGAATAGATAACGAGCCCATATGCTTGACAACCAATGAGCCCATTCAATTCAAACTTTCCTTAATTTGACAACCAATTAAAATGGTAACCGACTAGTGATATTCATAAAAATTTTAGATAACGAGCCCATATGATTGGTTTACAATCCCATATTAAATAGATCCTCAACTTCTATCAGAGACTAGTGATATTCATAAAAATTTTAGATAACGAGCCCATATGATTGGTTTACAAGCCCATATTAAATAGATCCTCAACTTCTATCAGAAAGATGGACCAATCTGCTTAACTTTTCAAAAATAAAGAAGTGTGGTATATTCGTAAGCAGGCCTAGAAAAAGTCACGACCCAATCCAATAACAACAACATACGCTTATGATTCCTCAATTACTTTACGGCTTTTAACATAAAATAAAGCTAATTAAATAGAAAATTAATAAAATAGGAGTATTCTGTTAGGACTTAGGATCGATTTATGCGTTTAGAGGGGGGTGAATAAAGACTTGTCTCTTGGTAGTTAATCGGTTAAGGTCACTACCGGTACTTGATATTTTCTTTTGTGTGATTTGTGCGAAAGCAAGTCGGACGGTTTTGAACCAAGATCGATAATAAGTGTGATGTGTTTGAGTGTGTGAAGAGACGTCGATTTGTTTCTGGAAGTTCGGAGTTAACTCTCCTAAGTCTCCCCTTCTTCCTCGCAAGGAATGTTCACTAGATCTTCAGTTATACACACACTGTACAACCTACCCAGCTGCCCTCAGCTTTAATCTAGTGAACCACCTAGGCATTCGTATAATACAATCCACCCACTTCAACAGCTTTTTACAGTCCGTCAGAAAATAACTTACTCACTCACTTACTAACCGAACTGGTCTACGTACAGTGAGGACAACACTTTCTATTTTCGCTTGAGAGATTTGATTTGGATATTGTCTTTAATTTCTCGTGGTCAAGTGTCGTATCCTTTTCAGCGCCTCTTCTCTGCTATATATTTAGCTGATCTTTTTTAAGAAGGCCGTTGTGAGATAGCTCCTTGTACCGGACAATGCATTAAATGCGCTTTACCCAAAATGAGTACTGTCTGGTATTCATAGCAGTTCGCCCTGTCCCAATTGCTTTTTCCTTTTTAAGCTTAGCTTGACTTCAACTTGGCTCCTCCTGCAAGCCTTACATGGAATGCTTCAGCAAAAGTCTTCAACATCCGGCCTTGAGTAAACTCAAAATTTCATATACGTGGCAGGTCCGGTATCTAAACTCCGATCTTGGCAGTTTATGTCCGATTTCTAGGGCGCTTGTGAACTGATGACTGGTATCCGGTCTTGAGTCTTATTTTAACCGGTATACTCAGTCAAGTTTGGACAATTATCAAAACTGTTTAATCTGAATTCTTCGATTCACGAACTGCTGACTGGTATCCGGTCTTGAGTCTTCTTTTAACCGGTATACTCAGTCAAGTTTGAACAATCATCAAAACTGTTTAATCTAAATTCTTCGATTCACGATGTCTAATATATTTTGCGAAAAATAACGAATAGGGCGAGACGCAACTGATAAATGCGACGTCGCGGCTATTAGCCGCGACGCTGACGTCATATGGGCGAACAAGGGCTTAACTTAGGCCTGATCGGCCTGAAATTTAAGAAAATTGTCTGGGCCGACGACAGGGCTAATAAAGCCGCGACTCCCCCTTCTTCTTCTTCTTCTTCCTCACTTCTCCTCTTCTCGTGCCCATCGATTCCGGTGAAAACCACCGACGAACACGACCAGCGAACACCATGTGATAGATGCGTTCTTCCTCGTCATCGTCGATTAAGCTTCGTTTGGGTATGAAACTCCTAATTTGTTTAAATTTTAATTTTGATGTTTCGTTAAATTTCGTCGGATGTTTGCGTTTAAGTTTGTGTTTTTGATATAATACGTGCTCTATATAGTGTGAATTGCTTAGTAGATTGATATAACACGTTAATTTTAGATAATTGATTCGATTTAGAAATTTTCCCTAATTTCGAAATCTAATTTTGAAATTAGGGTTTCTAGGTTGATTGATTTGATTGTTACTACATGCTTCAATTTATGTGTCTGTTTGTCGTTATTTGTGGCGATATTGACTTGTAAAAGCTAATTTAAGATGGATACGAACGAATATTATGGTCCTATCGACAGGTCACTCTTGATATTCCAGGATAGTCATCGTTGTAACGATGTACTATCCAATTCTGATGGTGCCCTAGACACGCGTTTGACCGTTAGGGGTTTGGAGAGCGTCGTGTGAGGTAAGCTTTCAAGACCGTGCAACCTAGACACTCGTCGGGAGCATCTACGTTGCGGTTAAACGGAACGATCTCAGTTGCCTCGACAAAGACCTCAATGTAATCAAGTTCGGCGTCGAGGTCCAAGAAGTATGTGAGGTCGGCATCACTAGACGTTAGTAGGAGATTATGATACAGTCGAGAGTGTTGATTATATTCGTTCTTCACCCGTACGATTAAAAAGAAGTGTTGTCGACGGAAGTTATGGCGTACAACATACTAAGAAATTGATCAAAATTGGTTTCACGACGAACTCGTTGATAACCAATGGTTTTAAGACTATATCGAATGCTATTTGATTCGTGTATGATTTCACCGCCATAATAGACAACAAATTTGGAATTTTCTTGACACCATATTCAAAATGTGTGAAATTTTATGAATTACCGTATCAAGTTTGGATGGCTTAAATAAGGGAAGTTGTCACATCCATTAAGGGCATCGTCGCGGGCGATGGACGCGACGTCGCGTCCATTAACAGAGACGGTAACCCATTACGCAAACAACTCGTAATGGGCCGTCCCACCGCTACCTGATCGTGGGCTGTGTCAACGCGTCGTGCCCATTAAACGCGACGTAGCACCCAATAAACGCGACACACTAATGCTGGGTCAGAAATGGGCTAGACGAAAAGTCAGCCCGTTTTATTTCGGGCTGGCCAAGCGTCGCAGAGACGCGGTCCCGTTTAAGAAACCCTATTTTATTAATTTTGGGTTAAAACAGTTTTATTTTAATTAAAGCCTTACTTTACGTTAATATTTTTTTTCCAAATAATAATTAATAACCCAAAGAAAAGGTGTATCGAATGTAAAATCATTTAATGTGTTATATAATAGGGGTTTCTCTGAACTTCAACACTGCTTTTCTTCTCCCGTCGCGAAAAATATACAACGGAGAAATAAACCCAAAAATAAAAAAAACAAAAATAAAAAGCTACAAATCGTCGAGGAGGCCCACGGCCACAACGCTCGAACGCTGCTGAAGCGCGTGAAGGGCACGCTCGAAGAGGATGACGTGGCAGGGTATTCTGAGAACTCCCTTCTGTTCGTATCCGTACACCTGAGCCGACCGGTTCAGCAGCTCGACAAAAACCGGGTGGTTCAGTAACTCGGCGCTGACCACGAACCGCTCCATCTCTTCCCCTACGTACACGGGCAGGTGACCGCTGGGCACGCTCTTCAACTTCCTTCCTACCTTCTTCGATTTGACCGGCGACGACGTCGTTTCTGATTCTGACCGTAGAAGCTTGTACTGCGATGCTGAGTCTGCAACCCTAGAGAGTCTCCTCATTGAAATCTTCATCTGTGAGAGAGAGAGAGAGAGAGAGAGAGAGAGAGAGAGAGAGAGAGAGAGAGAGAGAGAGGTACATATGAGAGTACTTGGCAGGTACGGGTGGGGGAGATATATATGGAGATTTGGAGTTTGTCGGGGGTAAATGGGTAATTTTGCGGAATTGATTGATTTATATGTATTGTAAAGAAAATGATGGATCGAATTGGAGATAGGTAAGAGACAAATCATGTGAATTTTTGCAAGTTGATATGATACCATTTTTGGACTGTTTTTCTCGGACTGAGAATCTTTCCATTCGAAAATGTGGATTTTTTGGATTAATTTTTGCATATGTAGTTAGTATTTATTTTTTGCATGTTGTGTGTTTTAAAACGACATATCTTTTGTCATCTTTATTGGGGTCAGGGGTGTACGAACTAAAGCGCAATTGTACCTTCAGTTATTTAGTTATATGGGAAGTAACAAAAAATGGCTGTAATTTCTCAAATTTTCGGAATTGGTTTAAAAATTCTATGATATATTTTATATATAAAATCTTAAAAAAATATTCTGACCTGTAAGTTTTCAATAGATGGATCTATTTATATAATTGGGGTATGTGTGTGTATTTTTTAATATAGTAGACTTTGACGAGCGTTTTCACATTAATTCGATTGAACCTAAGCCGCCGACGCATTTCAGCTGAATATTCGGAAATCAATCTTGCATTTTTATTAATTAAATAATTTGAATCAATCATTGGTGCGTCGCAGCTTAAAATTAAAATGTCATATGCGTTCACACATATATTATCTACAATATAGTAAATATTGGTCAATGAACTAATGAAAAGAAAGGACATATTCGAACTTGTCTCCTCCATGACTTGAAATGAATAGGAATACATAAAAAAATACATTACACGAATTTACGGACTCAACTACAATTATCAGTATAGGTAAATAGTTAAGATTATAATCAGAACTAAGTCGTGTCACATTTTTAATATCTATTAGAAGACTATCAAATATCGATTTTACATCATACATTAATAATTAAAAAAACATATACACGGATACAGCTACTATCATACCAAGCGTGCCTTGCGTATCTTCAGGAAAATATAAGACAGGCTGCCCATGTTAACTGTTAAGTGTCATTTTGTAATATTTAACTAATTCACAAAAATATTAAGCCCTTGTTTGGTTGATGGGTTTAGGTATTTTAAACCTGGGCTTGAATATATTCAAGTGTTTGGTTCGTAGTTATATTTAAACTATGGGTTTATATAATTCAGCTCTAAACCATACTTATGGGTTTAAATAAACACACCCCCTCTGATGTGTTTATCTAAACCCACTAACCAAAGACAATTTTATTTTATACCCATTAATTAGTTTTATATAAACCTAACTAATTTAAACTCTTCTAAATATAAACCTACTAACCATAACCAAACGAGCACTAGAAGTTAAAGTAAACTCAAATAATATATTTAGGAAGACATGGAGGTGCGAGAAATGGGATCGAAAGTAGTTGAAATTCAATAACCGTCAACAGTTGAGTTCCGTACGATTATATATGTACGCGCTTACACCGACTCGCACTTGTATAATAAATATCCGGCAATAATTTAGTAGACTAGTATTGCATAAATTTATAAATTTTCGACATTGGTTGGAAAAATAAATAAATAATAAATGTGGATTGTGACCATTCCAATACTCATTGTTGGCACACTTTTGGCGAGTAAACTAAAATAACTGAGGCCCCAACCATAAAAGCCATGACAATTGAATCAAGAAAAAAAGTTTGGAAGGTGGGAAGTTCAGTCAAGCCACACTGCGTACACTAATTTAATATTTTTGCTAATTTACATGTATATTTACGAGCATTTTATTTATCGAGATGCCTTGTTTGTATTAAATAAAAAACCGAGTTTCAGTGTTTCACGAGAGCCAAATGTCACAAATTGTCAATGAAAGCAACATTTCAGCTTCCACGTAATGAATAAAATAAAATTAAGTACGGACATTAATAATATAAAAAAATGTAACGAGTAATGTACATATCAAATCTATTACATCAGCGTATCTAATAAAAGCAAAATATGATTTTCAGTATATGAACTTTCGTGCTGTCGTTACTCCTTAGCCTTACATAAAGTACAAGAGCCATTTCGACTATTTTGATGTGTAATTTACTATTTTATGGCATGATGGAATTTTCAATATAAATGCCCACTGGATTTCTTGATAGTGGAGTAAGATATTGCTTATCTTCGTATTTCTAAATGGAATATTAATTGGAATAATATAGTAAAAAAGTTGTTCCTCTAACAATGCCTTTATTTAATTGACCTTAGAGAATGCATAAAAGCCGTATTAACCTCTATCAAGACGACATCACCTTTTTTTCTCAATGTTGAACAAGGATGATAAAAGAAAAACATCTCGAAAGAATATAGTACGAAGAATTGTTTATAATTTTCCCTCTATAAACAAATTTATAGTGAGAAGAATAACAATGTATATAATCTATAGCCCAAATGAAGAATGAAGCCGAAAACTCTAGCCTAAAAACGTAATGGACTAATTCGGGCCCCAAGAGCCTGACCCATCAACTATGGACGGGTCGGATACTCCTTTTCGAAAATTCAAGGTCAAATTACGCATGGCTGAGCTGAGCTGAGCCCACATTGTTGTATTATTACTGAAATCATATCTTCAAAATTTTGTCAAACTGTAATATTCGTCTCAATCTCCGATTCTCCGTCTTCTCAACAAAGTCAATCGATTGATCGATAAATTAGAGAATTTCGTTACTGATTTTTTAATTTGTGATCGGAGGAGTGATGGCATCGGCGGCGCAGACCGCTACGGCGAACAAGATCGATAGGGCTCACCAGACGTACAGAGAAGGCAAGTTCCGCGAAGCACTCGATTGCTACACCGATGCTCTTTCCATGGCTAAGACTAAGCAGCAGAAGATTGCTCTTCACAGCAACCGCGCGGCTTGTTATCTGAAGCTTCACGATTTCAGCAAGGTTAGCTGCGATAGTAATGGTATCATAGTTACTTCGGGCTCGTTTTATTGTAGGTTAAGACTTCTCAACTGCTGATCAATTTGTTTACTTGTCTTGTCTAGTTGACCCTATTAAGACCTAAACTGGAGCCACCGATGAATGTTTTTATTGCAGGCTGCAGAAGAATGCACTTCGGTGCTAGAGCTTGATCACAATCACACAGGTGCATTGATGTTGCGCGCTCAAACTCTTGTAACCTTGAAAGATTATCACTCAGCAGTATTCGATGTGAGTCGGCTCATAGAGCTGAACCCCTCATCAGAAGTATATAGAAGCCTTCAAGCTCGGTTGAAGACACAACTGGTTGGTTCTATTGATTCTTTTTAGTTATGCTTTCGTTGTTCTTCTATGATTGTTTGTTATGAAACTGGGATGATTCTGACCATGCCACATAATATCATAGCTGAATGTGTTATTGCGCCTGAGGACTGTTGTATGTTAATCCTATAGATATCTGTTGACACTCTGTTTGGGCTAATGGGTTGCTTGATCTTTTAAATTACTTATTGTGTTGACAAATTAAATTCACATCTTTTTAGGCATGTTCATTCTTACAATGATTTGCCGTACGATTGTTCTGACTAATAGTGATTCTTCAATCTTTATGCTTTCAAATCTATACTTCTATCTCCACAACCTTAATTCTGAAATATTTCTACACTGTCATAGTCACTTGCTCCTATTCCCGAAGATGAAGCAGAGTGTGATGAAGAAGAAGAAGAAATCGATGATTACAACATCGAAAGCAATGGAGATGCACAAGAATGTAATGATTGTGAAGAATCTAAAAGCCAAGAAATTGATGCAAATAGTGACGCCACAGCAACATTCGGCAGCAAAAGTGGCCTAAAAGTTGAAGCAGCTGCCTCCGAAAATCAGGCGAGGCAAAAACCTTCCCACCAAGAGTCCTCTACTTGGCAGGCCATTCCTAAGCCAAAGGGCCATTCTCATCTTGATTACTCCAAATGGGACAGAGTCG
The DNA here is from genome assembly GCA_027422505.1 of Craterostigma plantagineum. Taxonomy (NCBI): domain Eukaryota; kingdom Viridiplantae; phylum Streptophyta; class Magnoliopsida; order Lamiales; family Linderniaceae; genus Craterostigma; species Craterostigma plantagineum. The sequence goes on along the minus strand of JAPQWV010000248.1, from coordinate 718,959 downwards.
AAGACGATTCTAGCGATGAAGAAGATGAAGACGATGATGATGAAGAAGATTCTCAACCTCACTACAGATTTCGGGTCAAGACAGTTGGTGTAAAAGCAGTTAAGTAGATGCTGTCAGCAGATACTAGCAATGCCATGGTATATCTGGGATGAGAACTAAAACTCATTCTCAGATATATCTCCTCACATGTTCATCGAGCTGTAGTTCTTTATGCACATATTTGGAATTATGCACATAGCTCGGGAGAGATGCAAATGTTTGCTGCTTGGATTGAATATCTTCGTTCTTCGCAAAAGCTCGACCTTCTAGGAAGGTATTTGTTTTCTATGCTTCTGTTCAGTCATATTCTTGGTGCAAATTTGTGGGGGTTGGCCATGAAATCTTGTTATTATTTATGATATGATTAAATAGAAATCAAGTATACATAGTGTGTCCTTGTGAGCTGTGACTCTTACGTACTTGCTCACCTGTGTCACTGTGTGGATAGACACTACACTACAGAAAAATTTTGTGATTGTTTTGTGTTTCAGAATGTCACAATTATGCTTAATGTTTTTGTTTTTATTTTTATATAATATTACATGTTCCTAGTGAAATTATTGGAAATGTTTTCTCATATTAAGTTTTCGAATTTTATTCATCAGAACGGTGATCGGAACTTGAATCACGTCGATCAAGTTCAAGGGTTAAGATTTTCAATACTTTCATGGATAATGTCCACAAAATTCTACCTTTTCTTCTATGGTTACCTCAACAAAAAAGTTTACGAAAATTTCGAGAGAAATCTATTCATAAGATATCTCGTTCATCCGAGTAATGACCGAAACAGAAATAGTGAACAATGTCTCACACAATAAGTTTTGAAAAAATTTTCATCATTCAAATTATAATTAAAAATAGGTGGCGACTATTTTTGAATTTGAGGAGGGAAACACAAAACCCTAAATTTTAAACAGCTAGATATCAGTACAGAAGCCCAGCGCGTACATCCACGCGTTGGACTCTTGTAGAAAAAAAATTCTTTTTGATACATGATTTTGGGATCACTCACCGCTCGTCATTCTCAAAATACACTCCTTTCCTTCTTTTTATCCGACGACCAACAGTCATAAAATCCGTCGAATAAAAAAAGATTCTGAAAAATGTCTCAAGATTTCAATTTACCCAACGCTCTCCTCGCCGTGATACCCAGTGACCCGTTCGACCAGCTTGATCTGGCGCGTAAGATCACATCCCTGGCTATCGCGTCGCGTGTGGCCAAGCTCGAGACGGAGGCCGATGCCCTCCGCCACAAGCTCGGCGAGAGAGACAGGTTGATTGAGGAGCTGGAGGGTAAGGTCACCACCCTCCAAAGCGCGCGTGAGAACTCCGACTTGAGACTTCAGACGGCGCGTGAAGATAACGTCAGTTTCGATTTTGAATTTACTCTCCTTTTAAGCTTTTTTCTCCCGCTTTTATGAGTTTTTTGTTGCGTCAATCGGCGTTAACTGGAAATGCAGATGAAACTGCTGAACGAGAGGGATTCTCTGGCGTCGAATGTGAAGAAACTAAGTCGCGATTTAGCTAAGGTGATTTCATCAGACTTTTTCTGGCATTTTTAAAAAAAAAATTGTATGAAGATGCACTGCCGACATGAATTCCTTTACTGGCTATGTCTCCTCTTGCCTAGGTCTGTGTGGTCTACTGATTTTCTGATTCTGTATGCTACCGTTATGTTCTTTGTGACTTGATCAATGCCATCTGCTCCATTTCCATTTCACTTTGTGCTTGTGTTCTTATCACATCAAAATTTGAGTGATTCGTTTGAGCTCGTGTATATTGTGTGAAGAAGCAGAGGAAACGAAGTTTTGATCGGCGAAATGAGATCAAGGATGAGAAATTTTGGAGGGAAAAACTGTTGTAAATTTCACTCGTAATTGCTCTGTTACAGTTTTGACTACATATATATACAACTGAAATAATTAACTCAATAACGAAAAAGTGCTAAAAGGAAAAACACGACTAAGGTGGCTGAAAACTATTTAAGCGGGAATCAGAATTCTTCACCCCCCTCCTCAAGATGAGCTTGGTTCTGCCACAGGCTCATCTTGGATATTAGAAACTGAAAATTGGCAGAAGACAATGGCTTGGTAAAGATGTCTGCTATGTTGTGCGCAGAGGATACATGTTGCGGAAGAATGAAACCTTTCTTTGTATTGATCACGAACGACATGGCAATCGATTTCGATGTGCTTAGTTCGTTCGTGAAAAACGGGATTAGCCGTAATATGAAGAGCTGCTTGATTGTCACACCTGAGGATAATAGGAGTCGAAAGAGAAACCTGTAAACTGGTAAAAATGTAGGATAACCAAAGCAATTCTCGGACGGTGGCTGCCATGGCTCGGTACTCCGATTCAGCTGTGGAACATGAAATAGTTGTCTGCTTCTTGGACTTCCAAGAGATCAAACTACTCCCAAGAAATACGCAATATCCAGTTAATGAACGTCTGGAGAACTTGCAAGCTCCCCAGTCAGCATCAATGTATGCATGTAAGTCCAAACTAGACTGACTTGAATAAAAAAGACCATTAGAACGAGTGCCATTCAGATACCTAAGAACCTGTTGTGCTGCTTGCCAGTGTGAGATGCGAGGGCGATGTACAAATTGGCTCAATTGCTGAACGGCATATGTAACATCTGGCCTTGTGAAATTCAGATAAAGTAGGCGCCCAATCAAGCTCTAAAACGAGCGGGATCAGGAAACAGAGGGGTCTGATCCTTGTCATCTGATAGAAACGAGAACCCACCTGGGAAAGGGGTGGCAGAAACACCACTATCAAGCATATGAGCATCCTGCAAAATGTCCATGATATACTTATGTTAAGTAATGCTTATTCCAGAATCAGACCGAGTGATTTCCATCCCAAGAAAATACTTTGCGGAGCCCAAGTCCTTGATAGTAAAGGCGCTGTGAAGGAATTTCTTCACCCGCTGAATTTGCTCATTATCAGAGCCCGTGATTAGAACATCATCAACATAAATCAAGAGGTAGATTTGAAAGATTGGAGTGATGAGGGTGAACAAGCAATGATCATGATCAGACTGGCAGAAACCATACTGCTGCAGCTTACCAGTGAACTCCAAATTCCACTGACGCGAGGCCTGCTTTAGGCCATAAAGAGACCTTTTTAACTTGCAAACCTGATTTGGTTGCGCCTTAGAATAGCCAGGTGGTGGCTTCATGTATACATCTTCATCCAAAGAACCATGAAGAAATGCATTGTTGACGTCCAATTGATCCAAAGACCACTTCTTTACTGCCGCTAGGGCAAAGATTACCCTGATTGTTGCAACCTTCGCAACAGGTGAGAAGACTTCACAATAGTCCTCCCCTTCGACTTGTGTGAAGCCCTTAGCAACTAGACGGGCCTTGTATTTGTCCACAGATCCATCTGCATTGTACTTAGTCCTGTAAACCCACCTGCAACCAATGAGTTTCTTGCCCTTAGGCAGAAATGTGAGTTCCCAAGTATCATTGTTTTCAAGGGCTTTCAATTCGGACTCCATAGCCTCTATCCATTTCTCATTAGTTCTAGCTTGATTATAAGATTGAGGATCATGATGTGAAGACAAAGGGGCCACAGAGGTACTATGCTTTTGGTCTGGAATACATGGTGGTAAGGAAAGGTTCTGTTGTGAGCAATTGTTGGCTCGAATGTAGTCTTTCATCCAACCAGGTTCATTTCTGGTTCTTGTACTGTGTCTGGTGGGAACATTTGAGGGCTGTGAGGTGGTATTTATGGATGTATCAGTGGCTGTATTAGAAGTGCAGGATTCTGGAAATTTGGCCATGGACTGTGTGGGAAACAGATGTCATTAATTCACCATTATTGAGATCACTCGATTCACCTGTTGGAATGGGTAAAGCAGAGGGACAATCTGCTACATTTGTGGTTTCAAAAGGATCCCCCAAGAGTCACAGAAGGTAAGACAACAGAATTATCAGAAAATGAGACAGAGGGAAAACTGGTTTCATTGAATTTGACATCACGGGAGACTACGACCTTATGCAAAGAAGGACAATATATTTTATATCCTTTTTGCCCCGCTGGGTATCCCACAAAAAAACCTTGCAACGAATGAGTATCAAACTTATCCTTAGAAGGACTATTATTGATTGCAAAGGCAAGACAACCAAAGGTTTTAAAGTATGAGTAGTCTGGTCTGTTTTGGGTAAGCAGCTCGAAAGGGGTTTTCCAACCAAGAATTTTTGAAGGCAATCTGTTTATAATATGCACTGAAGTGAGAACTGACTCCCCCCAAAAAAGCTTTGGCAGTTTAGACTCAAACAAAAGGGCTCGAGCTACTTGAAGGATATGTTTATGTTTTCTTTCAACAACTCCGTTTTGTTGCGGAGTGTAGGGACATGATTTTTGATGGATAATACCCTGTGACAGAAAGAGGTTTTGGCTGGCTAAGCTAAGGAATTCACTGCCATTATCCGTCCTAACGATCTTGACATGGCTATTATACTGATTTTGGGCATAGCTAAGAAACTGCTTCAACATTTCAGAAACTTGAGACTTGTACTTAAGCAAGAAAATCCAGGTGAATCGACTGTGATCATCAACTATAGTTAGAAAATAATGACAACCTGTGAGAGATGACTGTTTGTATGGGCCCCAAACATCTATATGCAACATATCAAAGCAAGAAGTACTTTGTATGTGACTGAGAGAGAATTGTGATTTGTGTTGCTTCGCAAGAGGGCAGATATGACAATTGGTAACAGAAGTATTTTGATCATTGCTCACAACAGAGTCTGGTAAATGTTTTAATAACACGAAGAGATGGGTGACCCAACCTTGAATGCCATACATTTATTGAAACAGCAGACAAGGCTCTTACAAAGGAATGATTAAAAGGTCTGGTTATGTGATGTAGAAGAAAAGAAGCATATTTGTTCTGAGTTTCTTTAATAGCCTGGTCAGTGAAAGAACTCCTATCAAGGATATAAAGCTCTTTCTGTACTCTGCCAGCTGCTATTACCCGGTTACTCTGCATCTCAAGCAGGAGGAAAAAATCAGCATAGAATTTAAAAAAAACAGGATGGTCTTTGGTTAGTTTTCTGACTGAAAGGAGGTTGTATTTGAAAGAAGGGAGATGCAGACAATCTGTCAATGTAAGGTTTTTGGGAAGGGAAACATTTCCCTACATGTGAAACAGCTTTGATAGTTCCATCAGGTAAACAGACAGGTGTAAAATTTCTGACCTGTTTTGGTTTCAGGATTAGGGTAAGGCTGTGGCACATATGACCCGTGGCTCCAGTATCCACAAACCACGAGTCCTCTTTCAACAAATCATGCATGCTAGAATCAGAACAAGAAAGGATAAAGCTACCTGCAAAGTCTTCGAAGTGTGAAAAATCTGCTCTGTCCTGATTTGCTCCTGCTGATCCATTCCCCTTCATCATTTTTGCCATCTCCTTTTGAACCATCTGCATCATCATTGTCTGCAAAGACTGCATCCCAACTTCCTCATGCTTTCCAGAGAATTGTTCAGCAGGGACTACCTCAACAGAAGCAGAATTCGCTTTGTACCCCTGCTGATTCCATCTTGGCATTCCTTCATTCTGATTTTTCTTCTTCAAAGTGTACCACTCTGGAAAGCCAATCAGCTTGAAGCACTCCTCCTTGACGTGCCCGTTTCTTTTGCAATGACTACAGAACAAATGACTTTTATCTGGTCTAACCATTGCTCGGTTGTTTGGAACATTTTTGACAGCAGTTCTGGCAGCAAGATTCCTTCCAGGCATCTGATTTTGCACCAACATTGCTGCATTATCTCCAGAGAGATTCAAGCCTACTGATACCTCCTTGTTCTTCTCAGCTTTTGCAATCATTGAATATACCTTGTTCACAGGTGGCAATTTTTCTTGGAACAGCAGCTGACTTCTCTCAGAATCAAAGACATCACTGAGTCCCATTAAAAATTGCATAGATCTGTCCTCCATTTCTCTCTCGTCAATCTTGTTTTTGACAGCGCCCTGAGCCTCGATTACAGGTCTCACTTGTTCCAATTGGTCCCAAAGATTTCTGATCTTGTTATAATATTCCACGACAGTCATGGATCCTTGTGTAAGCAAAGCAATTTCTCGCTTAATTTCAAACACCAATGACAGATTGGAGGTTCCATACCTCTCTTCAATTTCATTCCACAATTCTTCAGCATCATGTATAAACATGAAGCTATTCACGATTTCCTTAGAAATCGAACTCTTGATCCAGCCGGTGACCATACTGTTCACCTTTTTCCATTTTCTGTACTCAGGCGCATTAACCGCCGGTTTCTTGTAAGTTCCATCCACGAAGCCAAGCTTCATCTTAGCTTCAAGAGCATCCATCATAGAGCTCTTCCAAATCAGATAATTCTTCGATGTTAGAGGAGTAGAAACTATCATCATACCAGGATTATCCGATCCATGCAGCTGGTAGTCTTCCTCAATTTCTGCGACAGTTCGCCCAATTTCAACATTGCTCGCTTCTTGATTAGCCATCTCCAATCGTTCCAATTGCTTCAATTAATGAGAAACTGCAGTCTCGATCAATAAACCTGCTCTGATACCATGAAGAAGCAGAGGAAACGAAGTTTTGATCGGCGAAATGAGATCAAGGATGAGAAATTTTGGAGGGAAAAACTGTTGTAAATTTCACTCGTAATTGCTCTGTTACAGTTTTGACTACATATATATACAACTGAAATAATTAACTCAATAACGAAAAAGTGCTAAAAGGAAAAACACGACTAAGGTGGCTGAAAACTATTTAAGCGGGAATCAGAATTCTTCATTGTGGCTTGAGGTTTTATATGCGTGCTTTTTCGCAGTTGGAAATGTTTAAAAGGCAATTGATGCAGTCGCTAAATGCTGAAAACTCGCCTGTAAGATCAATCACTTTCAGATCGTCTTCTGTTGTTAAACCTGTTATCAGCAATGATTGATGGTTATGGAAGTCCTTTGTTTTAAAATTCGTTCGATAAGCTTCAAATCTAATTTGAATTTCTATCTCATTGTCAGACAGAAACCGTGGATATCGGTACCTATGACCACTCCACACAAAAGGCTTATGACAAACACGGTAATCTCACGGTCTCGACCATAAAGTTCATGTCAATTCTGTTTTGCGTTTTCCCTCATAAAGACCTTTTCATTTCATATTCATGATTTATGGCTTATTATCGTTGCAGACGATGGCTTGAAGGGCTACACCAATCCCGGTCCTTACAAAGCGTCTATTGATGGTGCTAATACAAACGACGGTATCTGAACTCATAAAGATCTCACATTTACCTTATTGCTGGTATATTGCTATCACAAAAATTAACTAGCCATTAGTGCCCATAACTCCTTGCCTCAGTCTCTAAGTCGAATTTTCAAAAATTCTCCGTCACGCCATACATCACGCCGAAGCTCACACCTACTGCAACTCCCAAGGTATTATCCACCGCCGTCTCTCCAAGAAGGTATTCAACTGCTAACTCTCCTCAGAGAACCTCTGGCGTAACCTCTCCAACTAATCGCTATGATGGACGAGGTTCCCTTACATCATGGTACTCCTCTAGCCAACAGTCTTCAGCTGCTAACTCGCCTCCTCGAGGAGGGCGTGCACTCCCTGGTATATATAACAGTTGCATGAAATTTGTTTCTTGTTATCTTTTGTCGCGCTGTCTTAATTTTGTCTTTCTATTTTAGGACGTACTCCCAGAATTGATGGGAAGGAGTTCTTTCGCCAGGCCCGGTGGGTTTTCAGCATTATCCAAATATGAGCTTTTGTAAAAAGTAGTATGGCCTAGAAAAGCTTAATCCCATACGAAATGCAGGTCGAGGTTGTCGCTCGAGCAGTTCAGCGAGTTTCTTGCTAACATAAAGGATTTAAATGCCCAGAAGCAAACTCGTGAGGTGAGTTTTACTTAACGTATTCTTTTGTATGAATCTAAAATAAGTTGTGTTTTTTTTCTCTTACATTCGAACGAACACTTTCAGGAGACATTGAGGAAAGCTGAAAAGATCTTTGGGACTGAAAACAGTGATCTCTACGTATCCTTCCAAGGTTTGCTCAGCCGCAATGTGCATTAGAGATTCCAAATCGATGATCGAGTCGCTTTTCAGTTTGATCTTTGATATGCGTATTTGCTTAGCTCATCATTGTTTCTTACCTCTTCTCTTACCCTGAGGAATATGTAGTCTGGTTTAAGCAAAGAATACCTGAGGTGGTGCCAATATTTCTCAATTGTCGTATATTTTTTATTTTCCTGATTTTCTTTAAATTAAATGATACGCCGAAAATGGAGATGAAAGAAAACTAAGGGCCCATTAAGGCCCAATAATCAACCGCCCTATTATGTGGTGAAGACTGGAATTGAAGGCAACAAATAGCAGCTTAAATTGTACTTTGACTTCACTAACGACTAAGTTGACGATGTCTTAATAAGAAGGAACAAACGCTTGGGATATGAATTCTTGATAATCTTTACTTTTCAATTCAACCAAAATAATTAAGTTCATAGGTGATCTCGAAGCTGTAAGATGTCGGCTTACGATTATGGTAAGGAAAGATTCTTGGATGAGTTTGGGGAAGATTATGGCTACCCACACGCTGACAAAAACGTTGATGAGATCAGAGCTACTGAATTTAATCGTCTGAACGGTATGGAATTTTTTCGTTTTCAATTTTTGTTTTTCTATTGAGAAAAAAGAAAAAGCAGAGGTTGGTGTGGGAGTAAATATTCTTGGAGTAGATATTGTCTGTGTACCTAACATTGAGATTGAGCTAAGTTAGAACTTGGTTCAGACAATTGTTTGTTTGTGCTTGTTGATTCTGTAGAGTGGAAGCTAAATTGTTATTTATATTTGGAAGCTAAATTGCTCTCCCCTTAACCCATTGTCATGTATTCGCCTCTTGCTTCTTTATGAATCAAGCTTACACGGTCTAAATTTGTCTATGTAGATATTGTATATTTGGACCACGCTGGTGCCACTTTATATTCTGAGTCACAGATCGAAGATGCTTTCAAAGATTTGAACTCCACGCTGTATGGGAATCCACGTAATATATCTGCGAGTCCATTTCTTTTGCAACTTCTCCTTTATGTATTTTTATTGTTTTGTTTTGATTTTAAATTATATAGATAGCCAAAGTAGCTGCAGTTCGACTACCAGCGACATCGTTGATGAGACTCGCAGAGAGGTAATATTGTTTGTGTATTTTATGCCAGAAATGTTTCACATTCCATTTTAGTCATGTTAAATGATCATTAAGGTTGAAGAACGGTGCACAAAGATCTATATCATATGAATGGTTTTCGAAGGACAATTTGTGAGTTTGAAATACCTGCGGCTTTTACGTTGCACAGATCTCAAATGTTTTGCTGCAGACGCCAACCACTTTCCCTTCCTTGAAGTGCTGGAATTATCGGAAATGTTTAATATGAAGGAGATATCCTCAGACATCGGAGATATACAGGCTCTGAGATACATCAAATTGCATGACTGTCCCGACTCAGCCGTTTTGTGTGCTAAAGAAATTGCAGACTACCAAAAACACGAAGTTGGGAATGACGAATTGCAAGTAACTGTTTACCTGCGCAAGGAATCCAGTCTTTCTGCTGATAACTTGAGCACAAGTCATTTTATTGTCAAGTCCTAACTTGCAAGTCATGTTTTTTATTTAATTATTATTATCTTTACATGTTGTTTGAGGAGTCCATATATCATCATTTCCTCCGTGCGAGCAAAAGTGTTGTTATTTATGTATGTGCGTGTTCATAAATATAAATATGGTGACTGACGAGCACATTGGATTGGATGACATTTCTTCTGAATTTTGAAAAGGTTAACATAAACATAGTAGGTGTGTTTCTAATAAGTACACGGACACGCTAAAATTTTATATACGCTTGTATTTGTATCTACTGTGTCTATTACCCGTGCTTGCAAGTTGCACGGGCCAGTGCATAATTAAATACTTTTTATGATTAAATGCAGTTAATTGTATTGGCCCGTAACATATACCACTAAAGTGATGGATATGTATTAAAATTTTTTATCTTAATAAAAAATTTGACAAATGATTATTTTAATCATAAATTAAAGGACGCGTGGTGCATTTTTAGGCAAATTTATATTTCTATAGTTATACATATGTACTATTAATAATCGACCTATCTCATTGACACGACCCGTTATACTTCGACACGTCCATTTTTAAAAAAATACTAGGTATGCCCCCGTGCGATGCACGGGGTAGTTTGTTGCGATTAATATTGAATTATTATTCAATTATTTTTAAAGTAATACAACGACCCAGTATGTTGGTCGATGGCGGTGGAAACACTGCCGTAACCTATGTTAATCCGTTATCTTTTCATAAATCATGCATATCAACAGATATGTTTTATTCAAGAAGTGTACGACTGCTTCTTAGTGACAAACAGATCATATAATGGAAATCTGTTTCTTACCTATCAATCTATCAATTGAGTTTTGCAGCGACGATGCTAGTGCAACGAAATTCTAGTGTAAGACAACTGTTACAATTTATTAGGGTAAGCGAGAGCCCACCTTGGGGCGAAGTGGATCCGGAACTGAGCGCATGACTGAAAAGTTGCAATACTGCTAATTTGTAATTGTCATTCGAAAGGTGGAACTGGAACTTTTTTTCATTGTAGGATTATCGTGTGAAACAATTTAATCTAAGGACTGGGTGGATGTAGTTTAAGCATTTGCAATATTGTCATACTGTGGAAGCAAGAACATATCATAAGACTGCATGAGTGCAAGAACATCTCATAAGAACATCTTTTGGCTACCAATTGTTGAATACTACATCGGTACCTGAATTCCATATTTTCCATCCATCTTGTGTCTAATCATGTTTACGTTCTATTCTTACACTCTACATAGACGATTCCGAGACTCCATCTAGTGCAACGAAACTGATCTCTAAAAGAGTCGGGAGTTGAGAACTCTTCCGCCGGTGCTACCAAAATATCGTTTTCAGTGAGAGCGACCGTTGTCCGCTTCTCACTTAAACTACGGTATATTAAGGCTCATATCTCACCTGAAGAATATGGAAACAATTGTAAATGCCAAAATATCCATGTATGTCAAATCATATTGGGTAGAAGAACTCCCTTTGCGGAGGTGTTGTCACAATAGAGGACGCACTGACGGTATCCTGCACAACAGTGAAGCACGCGATGTCCATGAATTTGTGCTCTAACTGAACTGATTTAGGAATGGATTCATTTGAAGTTAGGCTCGTTGACACCATGTATTTCTTGGCATGCGCAACGAAACTGAGTCATAACAGACTCTTGGGTTGAAGTACAGACTTTTTCAGTTCATAGGCAGGAGATGGCCTGAAGTTAGGTAGAGGGACTTCCCTTGTGGGACGTGCTGTCAGAATATAGGACGTCCACGTTTCCTTGCACAGCAGAGAAGTACACGCAGTGTACGAATTTTGCCTCTAACTGAACTGATTTGGGAATGGTTTCCTTTTGAAGTTAGGCTCGTTGACTCCATGTACTTCTCTGCATGTGCAAGGAGACTGAGTCATCACAGACTCCTGAGTTGAAGGGCAGCCTGTTTTCAGGCATATTCAAATGGTGCATATGTAGAGGAAGGATTGGATTGGCCTGCACATTTTATCGAATATATTGGGTCGTCAGCATCTTCGCCACAGGGCGTTATTGTGCACAACACCCTGAGAGAGGGCGTAATCAAACAAACAAAATGCATATTTGAGATTTATTTATTAAAGCACGAACCAGTTCGAAATCAAACCCTAAAGCCGAATTTAAAGAGCTCTGCAAACAAGTTTTGAAAACAACATATGAAATTAAGTTCAACTGATTGATCTTAGACTAAACATACCCTGTAGAACTCCTTCGGAGCAATCCAGCGACTTAAGAATGTCCATGTTGTAGTCAATTATGCTGTTATGATTTAGCAATTCTATCTTCGCCATCAGCATGTTTTCCTCAGGATATAATCCCTCTCCCGCAATAACTCAAGCTAGGTGAATACCAACTGACTGTCTACGTAGGGCGCGTTGTGCTGCGACCCGCCGATTGATTTTGTTTAGATTTGGGGCTTCTCTGGTCGCCTGCGTCTGAAGCTATACGGTCAAATACTTTGTTTGAAAGTTGAGGCTTGGTCCGGTGATATGAAACTATGGGCCGTATGGAGAACAATTTCATTATTAAAATTGCAACCAAGACCATTGAATATATTTTATTTTTGTGCGTTTGCTTAGACATTCCTGTACTCACAGTATATAATCTTATATTGACTCTAATTTCTTTTGAAATTAATGATGGGATGGCAGGGATAGACGGTCATACACGTAAGACATTCCTGTACCTTTGGGTTCCCAAACATAATAGTACTCACAGTCCATCACTTTATATTGGTTACAATTTGTTATGAAATTAGTGATGTGTTCTACAATAATACGTTTTCAGGTTTATATTTAATTATTGTGGGTACCTGGGGTTAAATTGTGCTTTTTGTGTAATACCGAATTAATTCCATTCTATCCTTTGTCTCAGTCTTGAACGAACAGTTTGAACATAGGTTGCAGTATACATTTATACTGACATACAGTGTGAGAGATTGGTATGACTGCACCGTATTTGTTGTATGAGTAGTGCTCGATTGGTGTGGCCATATTTGTAACATGAGCAGTCAAGTTTGATGTGTGCTTTAAAATGCCGCACAGGCAAGTTGTTTCAGACTCCAAATGATCAGCCTTCACCTCTAAATAATATTAGATGAAATACCGCGAACCTGTGGACTGTATGACCAAGAAATAAATACGCTGCGATGCGGGGAATTTTCAAATCAGGTTAAGCGAAGGATATTGGAATTTCTAAGTCTTCCATTCGTTGATAAGCACTGTGTCTCCTCGTATGGGTTGGGCCGTCAATTCATGGTAGACATAATTTTTTAAGACAGGCTGCGCTAAATCAACTCAATGGAAAGCTTGGAATGGGCTGGGCCATGAATAAAAGTCTTCACATAATTAGTGAGGCCTTAGCTAAAGGTTTTTTACCCCCCTAATCAATGCAAGGAAATTAATAAACGGAAATTGTTTAAACTTTTGTAAGATCGCAGCGATACACAATATATAACAATTTATGTTGCATATGCTGCATAAGTATTATTAATAAAAATAAGTCGAAAATCTAACATACCACGATACATTAGTCTTTTAATTTCTAATATAAGATTAATGCATGATCATCCTTACCTTTTTGCAAACAAACAAATTGCAAAACATACTCTACAGCTTTACATTGTTTACAGTTATACATTTAGCGGAGCAGACTGTTCGCAGCCTGCTAAATTGAATTGGTGGACTACTGATTACAGGGTCAGTCATCCAGTATTGAGCTTGTAATTAATTGCACTAAATATTATCTGATAATGTTGAAAATTTCTAGCAACCTTGTCATACAGTAAATGCTACCATCATGTCTAAGACGCCTGAGTAATCTACTATTGTAAAGGTCTGAAACGACAAAAACACCCACAAAAGCATGTTCAGAGGCACCGACGTCAGCCTCAAAGACACATCACAAATAGTACGGAAATAAGTTAAATGTTCTTCAACATGCCTATTCATTATACGGAGGCCAATGCCAATAATTAAAGTAGACAGATGATGCCAAATATTTCCTGAACTCTTCAATTTGGCTTGGTTTAATGCAGGACAGATTGTCACCTGGGAACATCATGCCAAATGCATTCCGCAACATATGGATGCCACATTCTCCGCTGCAACGAAAATCTCATAATATGGTTAACTAATAAAGAAGGCCATGACGTATACGGATCATTTCATTTGTATAACGTCACCTGTATCCCTGCTGCGCGATCCGCCGGTCGCGTGTATAGTCATACTGAAAATTAGAACGTTCAATGCCCAGGCGTCGTAGCAACAATTTTGTGATAGAGACTGTGTTGCACATCGCTGCACGGGTTGCTGCGAACCTTGGATCTGCGGATATGTCTGAATCAAGAATTGCCAATGATCGTTTCCTAGGATGAATGGTGGCCAGCACCCAACGATTGTCGTTGACATTCACTGGTAGCACAATTACCGACGCATTTTCCCAGCTAGAGGACGGTCACTGGGCAGACTTTCCAAGAACAAACGGAATCACTTTCGTCAAATCATCTTTTCCACTAACAATTGGGAGCGATTTCACCAACTGGCTGAAAGCTGTGTTCATGAATGCGACCGTCTTCACAGGGCTGGCACACCTCAGTTGCATTTCAACGAACCCGCGCATACATTCGTCGACATGCTGCGTAACCAAAGTCAGGAAAAACAATGGATATTAATAAACGCCTGCCTCATACCAATTCACTGAGGGATATCTCATGATCTAATGCTCAAACGTAGACTTACAATAGCTCGAAGGCAGGTGCCGCGACTCATTAATTCAACAAAGAATTCTTTATTAAGATCTGTCCCGCAAAGACCTGCTACGGAGTGATTGGTGGCCATGCGTTCTATGGACGCAACTGCTTTCGGCCACATTTGCAGCTTGTACAGAACGTGCTCATCAACATCCGGTTTTCCGTAAGGAATTCTGGCAGGGCTAAAAGACGGCTTTGCACTTTGCCCTATTGATTTTGGCCTTTTCGGATGTGGAATTCCATCTCCATCGTGCGTTGCGTTTCGGCCAGTTAACTCTAAGGCAAATAAGATGTGAGATAATTAGAGGGAATATATTGCAAATTTTACCTGGAAGAAAAAGTATTTTACCAGGCTGAGCGGCTTGTATGCTCGATATCTTTTCCGTCAGCTGCTGTAATTGGTCACCAATAGTTCTCAACATGTTTTCCAGTGGTTTAGCACGTTCAATATCAGCCAGCCTCACGTTCAAACTATCAAAACTTGCTTTAACCTGTCCGGTTAAATGCACGATCTGCTGAGTGTGGCGTTCGACAACAGTACTGAGATTTCCAAGTTGTCGCAAGACCTTCTTAGCTCCTTCCGAGCTACGATGCGACGACCGAGAATTAACCTTCCTTTTCTCTTGCTCCCTTTCCAACTCCCCCTCAACAAACGGCTCCTCAACATGAGAAGTTCCACGAACCTCATTTTTCACATCGTTGACAAACTCATCATGGGTATCTATACCATTATTTCCATCAAAACAGAACCCATTTGCACTATCATGCGAATCAGTTGGCTGCTGCGGCATTTTGTCAACTACCGGCGACGCATCGTTCATATCAGCAACGACATCCACATACGACTGAGGAGGTGATTGTATACGTTCTTCATGATTTGTTTCGATGCAGAGATTATCCTCGATAACAATATTTGGGATCTGATGCATAGCTTTGCGACTTGTCCGGAGCTTGTCCACGAAACTTCGTAATGTTGGAGATGGCAAAACTCTGTCACTGCTACCTTCGCCTTGCATTTCGGTGTCTTCATCTTCTAATACGGGAGAATTCGGCGACCCTGTCCCACTGGTGCTTCTCGATGGTGACGACCTGTCACGCTGAAGGCATCCGTTGTGGGGACGTCCGTCAAATCTGCTTTCAGCAAAATACCCTGCAACAACCTCTTGAGCCGTAGGTAAGAAGACTTTATTATTCTCAACTGCCGAACTCTTAACAGTATTGGCAACGTCCTGCAACCTTGGAGCTCGCTTCGTTGGCCATGCATTTGTCTTCCATCTGCACATTCTTGGAACCGGCTCGACTATATCGTCCAAGTACGTTGCATATTTACTTGCAACACCTGGCAAGCACTCATAAGCAAGGATCTGTTTTGACAACAACAGTGGGTAACAATACATTTTAGTATAAATATGCAAGGATATGAATCCTGTTGGTAGAGTCGTGTAAGATTTACCTGAATTGGGTGCACGAAGCCACCCAAGCACAACGTCTGGTATCTTCTCGAACTGCTTGTACCCTGACTGTTTTAAAAGAAGAGAGGTTTCTTTTCACCGACGTCAGAACGATGTCGTATGCATACTTTCCAAAAGGATAGTTGTTGAACTGGCCGAAATTCTCTATTAAGTGAAGAATCATCGGGTTATCTTAACATTCGTTCGACATCCACGCTGATCAAGAACTCCAGCGACAAAAACCACGCTGGCCATTTTTAATTTTTCAACGTCAACAGATGACGATGAGTTACAACCCATTTCCGTCAACCTATCAATCGCGTCCTGCAGCGAGACCTTTTCCTCGCCTGGAAAGTGTCTTGTAATAAACGAATTATCCACCTCTGGCTCAGCAAAAATCTGAGACCGGTAATCAAACAGAATTCCTGAGGCGGAAAACCGTATAGGCTTCGAATTGATAATCATCCACAGTTCATCCCTATTTCGTAGTGGAGTCTGTGCTTGCATCACGTACCAGATTAGCTGGCTCGACAAATAGAACATTTCTGCAGAGGCTATGAGATGTCCGCACGGAGATCGTGCAAGCATTTCTGCAAACTCTGCTTCGTTTAGATTGTCCGAATAAGTTTGCTAATCCCTTTATAGTCAGCACATAGGTTAATTTGGAGGGAACAATATTTTCTTGTGGAAGCTGCGTGGCAAACAACATCTGAAAATGGAAAACCAATGCTGTTACACAAAACATAGAACAATATCCAACAACAGTATGCACTAATATTCGAGAACCGTTCATGTCAAACAGAACACATAAGAAATATACACAGAAATATACAACGAATACGCACTGGACCATAGAGAAGCCTGCAACAACATCTCCACCAAATTGCATATTACGCCCGTCCAAAAAAATATGGCTCACTTGTAAAAGAGGGAAAAATGACCATTCGCCAATTTACTATCTTAATGCAAAAGAGACTGTCTGATAACCCAGTAAAGCTCAGAATATGGAGACCAAATGTTCCATACTGATTAATGATCGTACAAATTGTTAAAGCACAGTGAATACCTCTGAACCAGTTTCCGCCATTAGTATTCAGTGGAATATGCGTCACCTCTGGACTGTATGACCACGCAATAAGCAAGTTCAATTCTGGAAAATTTGGAATCAGCTGAAACGATGAAGAAGGAATTTTGTAATTTGGAACCAGGCGTAATGTTTTTTGAAGGCTTGCCTGGGCCGCCAATTACACAATTCATGATAATTTAGGGCACAATCCCACAAATGCAATCAATTGAAACGCTGAAACGGGCTGGCCCAACAATAAAAAAATGAACATAATAAGGTCCAATATTTAGCCCTCTCTATTTATATGATTACACAAATATAGAATTATGCTATATTATAAATATTATTATATTATATGATGTTATGTTATATTATATATCATTATATTATCGGCCTTACTACGTTATTCAGGCACTAATTTCTAGAGTCTTGGAGCCTGGTGTTTTTCATTGTATTCAATAAATGGTAGTATATGTTGTGCCCGAGGCCTGGGTCATATTATTGCAATGTGAATATTGTAAAGATCCATAAGTTATATTGCCGTAATAACTTCCCAAGGAACGATAGATAAACTGTGATATAAAAATGCACTCATCAAAGATTGATTAGAACAGTGTCCAAGACCTACGACCAGTTATTGAAGAATATCGATGCGGTCAGATATTCTCTAAATTCTTGGATCATATCAAGCAAGACATTGTGGACATCGTCTTCGGCAAACATAAGCGAAAATGCTGATCGTAGCATGTACACGCCGCATTCCCCGCTAGTACACAGATGAGAAGGTATTACGAATTATTACTTTACTGAATGATATTGCTCAAATTGAATTCATGGAGAGATTAGAATTACCCGAAGGGTTGACGGGGGAAGTCAGGATCCCTATAAACAGTGAAGTCGACGATGGAGTCAGTCATTCACAGGTCTTGAAGAATATAGGGAATTGTAAGCCTTGTTTTGTTAAACGTTCCACAAAGAACCTCATATCCTTGTCTACCGAAGGGTCACAATCGTGTACTGCGATTGTTTGCTTTTTATAGTCCACGATGCATAGTACCCAATGACATTCATTAATGTTGACTGGGATAACTATAAGGTCCGAATCTTGCCATGGAAGAGATGGCCAATTGTCAACAGTACCATTAGCATATGGACGTATGGCTGTCAGGTCAGTATAGCCGTCAGGACGAAATTCTGTTGTAATTATCTGGTTGAATGCTGTGTTCATAAAAGCAACCTTTGCCTTGGGGAACTTTGCATGGGCCTGTCTCTCGATAAACCCCCGCAGCCATTCGTCTATGTGCTGTTTCAGATAACAATATATTGTAAGAATATGTTTAGATACTTTACATTCAATAATATGATGTTGTACCTCATCAGTTCCTTTTGTCATGAGATCTTCGAAGAATTGGTAGCCACGCTCCTCTCCTAATATGGTACTGATAGAGTCGTCCTGGGTCATTGTCCCTATAGCAGCTGCTACGCGGGGAAACAATTTTGAGAGTTTCTTGACAGTTGTCGCAAGGGTTTTGTCTTTCGGAACCTTTTTCGCCTTGGAATGGTCTGGTCTAATGGCGGTGTAATTTTGCTCTTAGGCTTTTTCTGCAATGTTGTCTGTGTAGGTTCCTTGGGAAGGTTTGAACGCTTTCTTTTTCCCGAAGGCGGCGTTTCCTTATTTGAATGAATGGTTGTTACCTTTTCTGCCGACTGTTCGTCGCCTAGTGTTGTGGCGATTTTTCCTGCCAAAACAATTGCACGGCGATTTGTACGTAGTAACAGTTATGTAAGACTGTTTGGAAAATACTGTGGACATACCAAGCGCCTGGTCTATATGTGATAGTCTCTGTTGCATTTCTGAGTAATTCTTGTTGATCTTTGCTGTCAATTCATTTAGGATAGCAATCTGGCGATTGTGCCTTGCATGTAGATCGTTGAACCTTTGGGCAGCAGATTGCACATAGGCATCTATCTTATGTTCTATCTTCTCAGCAAATTGGCTCGCAGCTCGACGAAGATCCGCAACGATGTTGTCAAAATAATTTGCCATTTCATTCGTCATTTGAGTTCTTTGAAATTGCTGTGCAGTTAATTGTTTATGGAATTGGGTATTTGAGGACTTATATAATGTACAATGCTGCATAGAAAACCGTAAAGTCAAAAATATTTGCGGAAGAACGTGGCTCTCAAATGAATGTGTTCGATTGGTTTGCATAGGTTGCTTCGTTTCGTGTATTTAATTTATGTCTGGGGCTGGGGTGATTCCAATGGCCACAATTATTATGGAGCAATTACTGAGTGAATGAGTGAATTTTTAATAAGTATTGCAGCAGTTGAAAGGTCTTCTTCATAAGGGTTGGTGTTTTGCCTGATAGTATTGAGGCGATTCAAACAACCATCCATAATTCCCACCCTTAATTTCATTATATTATTATACGGTACGAATGCAACAGTTTATTTTATAAATCAATATAATCAATATATAATATAATTGAGTTCATGTTTACCAATAGATATTTACTAAAAATACCATTATTATTATATAAAAACAATAACAAAATATTTACTACTATAATAAATGGGGCGATGCGTTCTAGTTTCTTTTATGATAGATATAATTGGTGGAAAATCAACAGTTGTTTATTTTGTTTACATGATATTGTCATTTATGTTGCGTCTCTAATTTCCATATCATGATAGAGTCACATGATTTGTGCCAAGAAGCTTTGTCGCTCGAGACTGTAAAAATGGAAGTATATTTATATTGTAAAAAAAATGGAAGACTGTACAACAGGAAAAACAAACTACAATATAACAGCCTATCTAGTATGACTGTACAAAATGGAATTACAGTGGAGACCAAACGCATGCAAAATGTACATGTTTCTGAGAATGTTAGCAAATTAAAATGCATAACCGTAAAAGTATCATGGAGTTGAACACCGTGACATTAACTTATTGAATAGTATGACTGTATGAATTACTGTTTGTTTGATGGTAAACATTGTAACAAAATATGTTAAACAATACCAGCATACAACAACTTAAACATTGTTGAAAACTTCATGGAAAACCATGTTTACAACCTCGTTGTCTTCTATGTCTCCTTCGTTTATGCTCAATATTCTGATTCCCATAGGTGATGTAACTCTAGATAGTGCTACGTACAGTTGGCCATGCGTGAAAAACTGGACTGGGAAGATATACTCCAACCCTTCTTAGGCTCTGACCTTGACTTTTATTTATTGTCATTGCGTAGCAGACTTTAAGTGGGAATTGTCTACGGCGCAGTTTGAATGGCCAGGTTGTGTCGGAGGGTGACATAATTATCCTTGGTATGAGAACCTTATTGCCAACGTGTGTTCCAGTTAAGATTTCTGCTTCAACAACGTTTGTTCCAAGGCGCGATATAATGAGTCTTGTTCCATTGCACAGTCCGTCTCTCTGATTTAAGTTCCGCAATAACATTACTGGAATTCCATGCTTAAGGATGAGTTTGTGGTTTGGGACGCCTGAAACCTCAAGCATGTTTAAAAACTCAACTGGATAGATCGTTGTTGCGCTGATTTCCACGTCGGCTTCCAATTCCAAGCTGTCTGAACTTAAGTATTCTGTCTCATGCCCTGATACTATGGAGAGCATGAAGTCATTCACTTCGTCAACTGTTTTGTTTCGGGGTGTCAGGACAGCTCTTTCCTTAATATAATTTCGGTCAGTCATATTGTCTTCGAAGTCAACATATACATAGTTACATATGCTACGGATCGTATCACCCTGAGAATCAATAGCCATGTTTTTTGGAACTTTAATAGTCTCAACGTCTGTATCTGCAGCAGCTTGCACATTTCCATTGCCCACTTGCAAAATCCAATCTGCAAATTCTATTTCTGAACGATGTAATCTCATGTTCTGTGTAAGAGTATGCACACGACAATGTTGCCATAAGTATGACCTGTTTATGGCTGATTCAACCGTATCTTGTCTGGAACCATTACGTATAACTGGAAGTAATTGTCTGAAATCGCCTCCTAACAGCACGGTCTTTCCACCAAACGGTTTGCCCTCACAGTTCTCAGAGTTTCTGGACATCAGGTCCCTCATAGTTCTGTCCAATGCCTCAAAAGCATGCTTGTTTGTCATCGGCGCTTCATCCCAGATTCTCAATTTGCTTGCGCCAACAGTTCAGCCAACATCGTCCCTTGCTTTATGTCGCACATGGAATTCTCTTGTAATATAAGAGGGATCTTGAACCTTGAATGTGCAGTTCTTCCACCTGGTAGCAGCAAAGCTGCAATACCTGATGATGCAACTGGTATTACAATCTGATTTGCAGACCTTAATTTGGCAATGATTGTTTTGTAAACATGTGTCTTCCCTGTTCCTCCAGGCCCATATAGAAAGAACAGGTGTCCACTGTCGTTTGCAACCGAGTCGATTACTTCGTTGAATATGTTACGCTGCTCTTCATTCAAGGTCACAATAAGACGCTGATGTTCAACGTCGTTCTCCTCAGTGTTGTAATAGCTTTCTTCCATTAGTAACCTGTTGTTGAGATCTTTTAGCACGTTCTTTGACGGCAGTGGCATTGGAGGGAAGTCAGAAAGAGTCTTCGAGTTCTGTATCATTAGTTTTTCGATCTCAGCCAGCGCATAGTTTTTTACTTGGTCGTCTGAAAGATGCATTTCTGTGAACCCAAATAGTCGTTTTTGGCGCATTGGTATGTCTTCTGATAGAGTTTTCCAAAAGCTATTCCACAAATTCAGAGGGTTGGTTACTTCACAGAAAATCAGTAACGTAACAAAAAGTTGCCGAAGCTGATTTGGAGTAGCCCATTGCGCAGATTCATCCATGGCATGATGCCACTCTGAGTCTCCATCTAATAATCCTCTCCTATAGCATGTTCTTTGAAAGTTGGTAAGACTTCACCATTTACCGTACGTATATCTTCATACGATGTGTGTCCCTAACAATTGTTAATAACATTTTCATGTAATATATCTCACCGGCCGTGGGATGTATGTTAACTACCCTTCCAATGACGAAACCTTTCTTCCGGGGTGTCCAGCTCTTCGTCGAGGCGTTCCATACAAATTTTGATGGGAATTGAATATACGTAAGGTTTTTAGCCTCTTCACTGTGCTTGTTCATTTCCATCCATTCCGTCATTATTGTTTTGTGTACGCCATCTCTGGTCAACATATTGCTGAGATCAACAGACTCATCATATATTAAACTTTGTTCACCCTCCAAATGGAGTGCTAATCTCTGTACTGCTGGCGTTCTGTAGTGGACGTCAAATTTAAATATTCTCCACATAGCTTCGCAGGCCGACAGATATCTACAGTCAAGGTATCTCGCTATTTCATCACATTTCTGCGCAGTCGGTTCAGTAAGAGACTGAATTGGATTCACCAGATGTTCAATTATCATTGTGGCCTTGTCTACCCCTTCGTGATGTACTTGAATAGATACTTAATAGCTCTACTCGTGTTGCACCACTCTACATTAATGTGCGCCTTGTATTTTTTCAGTAGCTGTATATTATGTGGGACTACGTATCTGTTGTCCATGACAACATTCTTTTTAATTACATACCTGCTTTCATTTCTCCTTCGCTTGTACCAGATATGCCCAGCATCATCAACAGTCGTACGGCTGTTGTACTGTTTTGGAAAATGTTTTTTGCATTTGTTATTTTCCATGCAAGGCGAGTTCAGGCCTTCAAAACCGCAGGGTCCATGCATCATAAACTGTTCAACTAAAGCATAACCTTCTTCATCAACTTGACGGTCAGGGATTTCTGCGGAAATTATTTCATCGACCTCTGCTGGAGCCGGTTCTGTTCCACTTCGATCCAACCATACCAATATATGTGCATGAGGCAATCCACGTTTCTGGAATTCAATTGTATACAAAACTGCATGTTTTGGAAAAATAAAAACAGTGGAAAACGTTGTCAACATTTCACGTGCAACCAAAGAAAACATGTGAAAAAAATTGGCAATAAACATGCATGACTTTAAGCCTGGTGGTAAAAAGACGTGTATAAATTAAATGAATGTTAAACATACTTGAATTACAAACTGCTTTGCAACTTTTGAAGAAACGTCCTCGTCTGATATCTTCTATTAATTGCTCAAGTTTTATCTTAAATAATCTGCATTGTAAGTCCGGCCTGTCATTTGAAATGTCGTTTCCATACTTTTGCAAATGGAGACCAATTTCGTCCCATTTTGGGTTGGCAGTAATGGTTATGAAAAGATGAGGGTTTCCATACCATCTGCATAAAGCAAGTGCATCATGATAATTCTCTACCATATACCTCGAAGATCCTGTAAAAGATGATGGCAGAATAATTTTTTTCCCACAGTTTTTGCGTTCGTTTCTCCTCTTGATACTGCACCCATATGGTGTTGTAAACGTCCGCCCTCAATGTTTGTTGTTGTTGGTTATTTCTTACCCAACGCAATCGTTCTTGTTCGATGGCCGTGTATGCGTCGACAACATACTGGTGAAATAAACGACCTCCTTGAATGATTCCTCTCCCTTCAGTCAACCTCGTTGTACTTGGTAAGCGTTAAAAATTCACGCATGGTTACGAACTTCCTTTTTAATGGCGGAAGAACTTCCTCATTATATAGAATCTGGTTGTGGAATCCTATTTCGCCATACGGAACAACAACGGGTATTGCATTGCCATGAATGAAGGATGTAACTCGCTTATTCTCTTAAGCTGGCCTGTCTTCATTTGAACAATAACATCGCGTTGCCCATTTGTCATGGGCAAGTCGCCAACAATAAGTCCAGCAATTTCTTCTGAAGCTGGAAGATCGTATTGTCTGCGCTGGCGTGCACAACCTACCAACCTAATTGAAAATTCCGCAGTTTCCCCTGCTTCGTACCTGTCTCCTGCCATTCTGAACACTTTGGCAAGTTCGTTATTTTCATCCATAATCTTGATTAGTTGTGCAACAACGTTTGCATCTAAAGCCTCAGAACTCGTGCGTGTCAGTGTATTCATACGGTTAGAAACTTCATTTGCGGTGTCGTAAATGTATAACTGAGCGAATCTCGGTCTGTCGCCTTCAGCAGGCAGCAACGAACCTATGTTATGATAGTTTTGACCGTGAATCCGATAAACATATGCGCCTGACTTCTGGGTAACTGATGAGTCAACTTTTGCTCCCATAGACGTGAATGCCAGAATGAATTATAGACCCTGATATATTGGCGGAAACTTTGGTTTGAGAACTTGTTTATTAGATATTGAGGCGCGTCACGTACTGGGGGTAATGACACACGGCCCTGGCTACAGCAAATAGAAAATTGGCGATTATTAAGTTTTCCTGTCCCCTTCGTTGCCTCAGCTCTCCAAACCAATGCATTACAAAAATAGCATTGCATAAGTTCTTCTTTTTTGTAATGTGTATCGAGATGTTCTGCAAAATAATATAAAAGTTAGCATATATCAAGCAATTCTGGAGAACTTATTCGATGAATAATGATTTTGCAAACATGCGAACCTCTTTGTGAAGCAATTGCTGGTCTTTGCCTTTTGGTTCGAGTTTTCAATAATTTGGCACGCGACATGTTAAAGTCGTCTGAAAGCATTAAAATTTTGGTTACATAATGAACCTGCTATTTAAGGTATGTTGGGAATTATTTCACGTATAAATATGCTCAACCTTGTGCCATACTTGTATGCTCAGGGCGCTTGTTCTTTAAACGACGTTTGTTCTTTAAAAGTTTGAAGCGGATGTGCCTTGCGTGTTTTGCTTGATCGTATACCATATCACCTGAAGAGAACTGATCAAAATGAGTAGTTGTTCTAATTTTATTAAGAGAAAATATATATTTGCAACACATAAAGCACTCAGCACCTAGATTGAAGTAATTTACCAATATTTGTTTTGTCTGATTGGCAATGCGGGTTGTCTTCCTTATTCCCTCGCTGATAATGTTGAATATTATCATGGTATTTGTCGTTCTTGAGAACCCCTGAGGCAGCATACATACGAAAATCTACGCATGTGGTTTGGTGCTGGACATTGGCAATGGTTGCTGAATATAAACAGTAAGAAAATGTCAAACTAATATTCATATGCTCATGTATGGTAGTGGGAGAGTAAAATCAACTAATATTATAGTTGCGTTACCAACTGCTGCATTTATCTTGTGAAGTATTGAGCTCACATCAGTGCATTGGTTGTCAAACCCCGCTAATGTCCCTCGAAGGTGAACCGCAAGACTGTCACAATTCCACTGTGATCTTCTGCATGCTTGCTCTTCATAGCCTATACAATAATTTATCCTCTGATCAATTCGTTCTGACAGTTCGGCAAGTGTCTCGCGAAGATCGGCAGAACGTTTTTTTAGAAGATTAGACAGATTTGCGTCCATAACACCAGATTTGTATTTTCTTTCAAGGTTAAGGTGTTGTGCAACATAAATGATCTACGCCAGCCAGAAACCCTTTGATGCAAACACTTTCGAAGCAACAGTTAGTCCATATGTCAGCTGCATAATATGTTTACACTGTTAATGAAGGAATACTTGAACGGCCACTCCTACATTCAATGAATCTATATGTAAATTATCGTACTTGCATTGAATCGTATTGAATGAAAATTGATTGCCACTATAACATTAAGTATTAGCGTGTCTTTTGGCAACGGTATATTAATGCATAAGTGCTATATATATAGTTCTCTATATTATTCAGCCATATACGATAGTCAAAATGAGCATGAGGTGTAATATTATATTCTATTATGTTATATTAGATGAGATTCTATTATATTATACTATAAATAATATTTATATGATATTATATTACATTATCTCACTTCAGACATATTACATTACATTATATTATATTGTATATATTATATTATATTATATATATTATATTTATATTATATTATATTATACTACATTATCATAAATATTATTATATTTTATTCTATCATATTATAGACGATATTATATCAGATATAATTAGATTGTAATATATTTCATATATTCTATTATATTAATTAAATATTATATTATATTATGTTATATAATATTGTATTATATTGCGTTATATTCTATTCTATGAATTTATTTAATAGGCAGCTCAACAGACGCCTTAAACTATCCAATTAAATTAGTTGAACAGTCTTGCAAAATGATGGTGCCTATTGAAGTGTCTTGGAATATTATTTTAAATAGATCAACAATGAGAATGTGCTAATAAGAAGGGAGTTGCATATTGTAACAGTCAGCCGAGAGAAGGACCAGTCATATGCTTAGTAGTTACATTACCAACTGTTTCACTTATCCTGTGAAGTGTTGTGCCCATATCGTTGCATCCGTCTGATGAGCAATACTGGTTATCGCGTGAGTCATACAATAAAGCAATATTTATACAAAATGTAATTTGTTAATGTGAGTAGTTTCCATACAGCTTCCATGGGAGAACGACTAACCTCATAGCTCATTTTGTCGAGAAAGCTAATATTGTTGGTGACAAAACCCATAAAATAACAGTTGTATCCAACATGTCTATTCATTATAAGGAGGCCAATGCCAAAAACTGTAGTACACAGAAGCCGTCAAATATTTTCGGAACTCTTCTATCTGGCACGGTTTTATGTTATATAGATTGTCACTGGGAACATGATACCAAATGCATTCCGCAACATGTGTACGCCACATTCTCCACTACATTGAAAACAGGTCTATATGATTAGGTAAATAAAGTGTACAATAAAGCACGTGAATTGATTAATTTGTATAATGGCACCTGTAACCTTGCTGCGAGATTCGACTATCACGCCTAAAGTCGAATTGAAAATCATTGCGTTCAATGTCTAGTTCTCGTAGCAACATCTTGGTGATAATGATTGTGTTCCCCAACGCAAGACGCGTCTGTGTGAAGTGTTTATCGACTGATCTATCCGAATCCATGACCAAAAATACTTTTTGCCTAAGAAAGATAACGGCCAACACCCAATGATTGTTGTTCACGTTCAAGGGCAGCACAATTTCTGACGCATCTTCCAACTACATGACGGCCAATTGATAGACTTTCCAAGAACATAGGGCATTAGTTCTGTTAGGTCAGCTGTTTTATCAACAACAGGAAGCGTCTTGATGAACTGGCTGAAAACTGTGTTCATCAATGCAACTGTCTTAAGAGGGCTGGCACACCTTTTTTGCATTTCGATGAATCCGCGCATACATTCGTCAATATGCTGCGTTACAAAGTTGAGAAAAACACGGATATTCATAAATTCGTTAAGCGAGGAATATCTCAAAATTTAATACTCAATTTGAAACTTACAACGTCTCGTAGGTAAATGCCACGCGTCTTTAGTTCATTGAAGAAATCTTGTTTCAGCTCTGTCCCACAAAGCCCTACGACGTAGTGGCTCGTGGCCATTCGCTCTATACGTTCAGCTGCTTTGGCCACATTTTCAGTTTGTAGAGAACATGCTCGTCAATATTCGCCTTTCCATATGGAATTCTGGGAGCGACGGAACAGGGCTGAACAGTCTTTTCCAATGCTTTTTGCCTTTTTGTTGGTGGAAGCTCAGTCCCCTCGTCTATTGCCTTGGCCCCGGCTGACTCTATACGTGGTATATGATGAAGCATTTAGAGTAATGAGAATACAAATTTTAATGGCACAAAAAGATGTTTGTACCAGGATCCGTGCCTCGTATATTCCCTATCTTTTCCGTTAGATGCTGTAACTGGTCACCAAAGGATCTGGCAACAATCTTCCAGCGTTGACAATGCTCAATATCAGTCAGCCGTACATTCAATCCAAAAAAACCTTCTTTCATTTGGGTGGTCATCCGGAAACTGCTCAGTGTGGTATTCGACTACTGTACTCAGCGTTTCCAGCTGTTGCAAGACCTTCTCCATTCCTACTGATTTACCTTGCGACGCGTGAGAATTAACCTTGCTCATTCCTTGATCAATATCCAACTCATGTACAACATACGGCGCCTCGACATGCGAAGTCCTACCTGCCTCAATTTCCACAACGTCGATGAAATCATCATGAGTGTCCATACCGTCGTTTGCAGTCTGAGACGGCACAATCGCATTGTCCATATTAGTGGCCTGTTGCTGCAATTCGTGAAACACGGGTGATGAACTGTTCATATGAGGCACAACATCTAAATGCAGATGATAAGGTAATTGCACCTGTCCTACAGGGTGTGAGTCAATGTTGGCATTGTTCTCTGTGCCGACATTTGCAATGTGATGCATGGACTTGCGACTGGCCAGGAGTCCGTCGACAAAATCTTGTAATATTGGGGAATGCGAACCTTCGTCATTGCTATTGATGACCACATTTTGCCCATCTTCATTGTCCACCACGGTGGTCTGTGGCAAACCACTTTCAGCGGTGTTTCTCAACAACGATGAACCCATTTGCTGAAGACCGCTGCCGCTAGGAACGACATCAAAGTTGCTATTGGCAAAATAGCCTGCAACAACCTCTTCAGCAGTGGCAATAAAGAGATTATTGACAACCTCTGACTTCCTAACAGCGTCATCAATATCTTGTAGTCGCGGTGCTCGCTTCGTTAGCCAAGGTGTTGTCTCCCATCGGCACATACGGGGGACTGTGTCGATCGTGTCGCCCAAATGCGTTGCATATTTCCGTGCAACGCCTGGCAAGCATTCGTACGCAAGGATCTGTTTGAAAATAAGAGTGAATAACCTGACATTACATCATAAATAAGCAAGGCTATGGATCACGTGTGTAGAGGCGGGTAATATTACCTGAATTGGGTGGACGAATCCACCCAAGCAAAAGGTATGGTACTTTCTTGAAGCCCTGACAGGCAGAATATTGTTTAACGAAGAGAAGACCCTTTTCAGTGAGTCCAGAACAGTCTTGAAAGCATAACTTCAAAGGGATAGTTGTTGAAGGCGTCGAAATCCTCAACTAAGTGAAGTATCATTGGATTTATCTTCACATCTGTTCGACAGGCACGGTGATCGAGTACTCCTGCGACAAACACAACACTGGCCATTTTAATCTTTCAACATCAACACCGGATGATACGTTACACCCCATCTCGCTCAATTTATCAATTGCATCCTGCAGCGTGATCTTTTGCGAACTTGGAAAGTGCCTCCTAGCAAAAGCATGATTCTCGACGACCTGTGGCTCGACCGAGAATTTCAGACCAGTAATCAAACAGAATTCCGTAGGCGAAAACCGTATAGGCCTGCAATTGATGACCATCCACAATTCGTCTCTACGATTTATTGGAGTTTGAGCTTGCATCATGTACCAAATCAGCTGGTTCGACAGATAGAACCTATCTGCACATGATATGAGCTGGCCAAACGGAGATCGTGCAACGTACTCCGCAATTTCTGCTGCATTTAGCACATCCCGTATCAGTTTGCTGACTCCTTTATAGTCAGCACATATGGTTAGTTTGCATGGCAAAATATTGTCTTGTGGAAGCTGAGTGTCTAATAATGGCTGAAAATAAAAAGAATCGTATTATTACTGAAAATTTTAAGAATATGGAAGAGCAGTATGCAGAAATTTGACGCCATCAACAGATTGCATAAAACACCTACATAAGAAATATACACAGCGATATATTCCGAATATACACAGAATATAGAATAGCATGACGAACATCTGAAGATCATTCGTCTCTAATAGGGTGCATAATATTTCTACAAAGAACTGTAGCCCACTTATAAAGGGGAAATCAATGGTCATGCAACATTTGGCTGTCTTAATGGAGAAGGCACCGTCAATTTAGACGGACAAACGTGACATATGCAGGCCAAATGAAACTTATGCAGTAAACATTGAACAGACGGTTAAACACAGACAATACCTCTAAACCAGTTTCCGCCATTGCCGCCTGTGCGATCGTTGGATATTAGTTGGAAATACCTCACAGGCAAATGTAGCAGACTTGAAATGACACAACTTCAACAACTCCTAAATAGTATGATGAATTAGAGGCCACTGTGGACTGTATGACCAAGAATTAAATAGGATGCGGTACTGCGATTTTTGAAATCAGGTTACACGAAGGAGGATGAAATTTAGAATTATTTATTTCGTTGATAACCACTGTAATTTCTCATTCAATGGGCTGGGCCATCAATTGCATAAGACATAATGATCTAGGATACACACGTCGAAGGCATAAATATTTATTTCGACGAAGGCAATCAATTCAAATTAACAATGGGCTGGCCCAATAGGGAGATCATTTACATAATTAGGGACGATCCTAATGCGATTAATTGTTTTTCGTGCCAAGTCAATGCAACAAAATCAGTAGACGAAAAATAAATTATTTTTCTTGTAAAAATCAGCTTGCTATAAAATGCATAACATTTTACGTTGCATATGCCATGACAAAAGGATTACAAAATATAACATAAATTGATAGTATAGCATTGTAATACGTAATGCTGTATTACCGAAGATTGTATTATTGACTAAATTTTACATAAAAGAACGAATATTGTTGGATGTTATACTGCGCATATCAAATATATTATATAGGATTATTATACATAACAAATTATATTGGACTAAAGAATTTATAGCCCAGTGATACTACTTGTACCGCATTACTATAACGAAGTGATAATTATATATATATTTTATATTAAATTTCTATTATATGGCACTACAATATTTCACTTATTTAAATATAAACCTTATATTTATATTGAGAAAAACAAAAAACCTCGTGTATAGAACGGGGCTAACTTACAATGAACGGACAGTTATTCACTTTGGTAGTAAGAATGGAGATGTGTACCCACAGTCACGCGACTAAAGTTGTGAAATTATTGGTGTAGTGACAGTCATGCAAGACACAGCCTTCCGTACAATTACTACTAACAGAATGGCTAGGATTGCTGAGTAATCTAATACTGGCAAAGATAAAAACGATGAACCACATGCATCATTTAGATTTGAATTAGTGAGGGTCCTAATGTGATTAATTTTTTTGGACCAAGTCAATGCAAAAATCCTTTTTCTTCTAAAAGATCAGCACACTATAAATGCATATTACAATAATGACATAATATAATTTCTCATTGAATGGGCTGGGCCATCGAGTGCATAAAGACATAATAATTTAGGGTACACAGGATGAAGGCAACCAATTCAAATTCACAATGGGCTGACCCAATTGGAAATCATTTTCATAATTAATGACGGGCCTAACATTAATTTTTTTGGGGTGAAGTCAATGCAAGAAACTGAAGACGCGAAAAAATAATATTATTTTTCTTACCAAAATCAGTACGCTATAAATGCATAACATTGTATGTTGCATAAGCGATAACAAAAGGATTAGAAATATAACATAAAATGATAGTATAATATTGTATTATGTTATGATGTATCTTCGAACATTATATTATTGACTGAAATATTACAGTAAAAGAACGAATATTGTTGTATGTTATAATGCGCATATCAAACATATTATATAGGACTATTATGCATAATGAATTATATTGCACTAAATACTTATAGCAAAGTAATACTACTTATACCACATTAGGCTATACTATAACGTAGTGATAATTATATTATATATTTTATATTACATTTCTATTATATGGCACTACAAATTTAACTTATTTAACTATATTTTGCAGTATATTTTGACCAACAAATCTAATTATTGAAATATTGATTATAGAAACAGTCATACAGTACAAAACCTCTAATTATTTGTACTAACCGTCTGTTGATAATGTGGGTAGCATTCTTACACTTCCATACAATGTTTAATAATAATGTAATGTGCGCAGATTTCTTAAAACCTTGCACAGAATTATGTCTTCCATTCTAACATGATATATTATATTACATGAATATCGGATTATATTATATTCTATATATTATGATACTATACTTTCTTACGTTGTGTTATTGCACATAATCATGGAGACAGTTATAAAATTTTGATATTGCAGAAAGTGCGAACACAATATATGTCACAATTCCATGTCTTAGATAGAAGATTCGAAGGTATTGTATAAAGAGAAAGGTCTTCCATTTATTCAGCAGACATACAAACCAAGGCACATGCCCTATAAGCAGTTCCATACAACGAACTATTCAAACTCATCTTCCGTTTTTAAACTAACAGCCCGATACCGTCACCCTTTTTGCCTACCGACATCCCAATAGAATTGTCGTTGACTTGATCGCAAGCAGCCGATTCCGAACTAAACTTGTCGGTCGTACGGTTACCTCCATGGCCGTGGTCAACATCCTTTTCAACATCCGTGAGTGCAGAGATTCATGAACATTACCAGTTTCATCAATAGCACCTGCTATGACTGACCCATCACCACCGACAGCGCTGTCCTAACAAAATCACCATACGAACAAAATAGGGATCACAGAATTCGAATGCAGGGTGCAAAATCAACTACCTTTGAACTATCGAGGAAGGTATCGCCCAAATGCTCACTGTCTGCTCCAACATGCGCGAGACAGTAAGCTTCGAAACATGCTGCGAAAATCAAAGGCTTAACCTTTATGTAGAACTAAAGGTCTTCCCAACCAACCTTGATATGCAATCAGGTATTTCCACATTAGAGTCTGCAGCCTGAACATTTGTTGCCATTGTAAGAAATATGTTTGAACACAATCAACATACACATCTCATACCAGAGTACCAAGAATCTCCTCAGCCGTAGTGTTTGTACACTTTCTTGCAGGCCATCGAATATAACGAACGTAGCTGTATCAGCGTTATCAGCGACCATGCACTCTATCGGAATCTACGATATAATATTAAACAATTGATAATCGATGATTAACGAATCAAACAATAGAGAGACATGCACCAAGGCAGTAGAATACCGCAGAATACCGATAGCTCTCACAAAGAGCACCTACTAATATCAAAGCCCCACCAGTCTTCGCCACCTTGCTCGAACACTTTGAACATGAATATAATGCCATCCATTTTTTGGTTAGATCTAGTTATTCTGGCCACACAAATAAAATCTTTGACCTGCAAACCATATATCACCAATGAGTTAGCAAACTACTAACCTCTACCAACAGCAAAACAGACAAGGCCATACCTGTTTTACGGATGATTTTGGACAGAAGTGGTCGTTGGATGGTTCTGATCGTGCTGCTAAAGGAAGTTCAACAGAGCCACCTAAGCTTTCTCTATATAGGCGACTTTGTGGTTGTCTCGTTCTATACGGTACTCTAACAAAATCCTATATAACTAATTGTGTCTTGTAATCAACTATCTCTTCATTTTCTTACAGCTTTTGGGTACCCAACGGGAATCGGAGCTCTCCTTGCCAGAATGGTAAACCTAATAAGCCCGATCATTCTTACATCTTAACCATTGACGAATGACATTAAATCCTTACGCACTATTCACTAACCGTGTCACCTGAAATCACAGATGCTGCAAAAGTATTGAAGAAAACGTATTTTAGTGGAGGTATATCAGTAATTAGTAATTTTTTTCTACTGTATTTGGTAATTATGCTTAATTCATTTACTTAGCTTCACTTGTTTACAGGCACAGTGGCTGCATCTATCGCAGACATCGATTATTCAAAGAAGAGAGGGAATTGAGGAATGTTTTAGAAGATGGACCGTGCCTTTTCTGAGCATTGCCTCTCTCCGCCATGGATTCAAGATCCTCAAATCTCTAACAATGCTTTCAATCTCAGGTATACTTACAGAAAATTCCATGTCCTTATACTTCTGTAACTATTTCTTTGTCTTAATTCAGCATGCAAATTCTCTCGCCACATATGTGAGGAATGCACTTACAAACATGAGG
Source organism: Craterostigma plantagineum (assembly GCA_027422505.1). Lineage (NCBI taxonomy): Eukaryota > Viridiplantae > Streptophyta > Magnoliopsida > Lamiales > Linderniaceae > Craterostigma > Craterostigma plantagineum. The sequence goes on along the minus strand of JAPQWV010000248.1, from coordinate 685,145 downwards.
CATGCAAATTGACTTCTATTCCATTGTATGGCTTACCAATACTGAGTTAGAATGGATTTCTCTCTCAGAGTACTGTTTTATACGTTTATTGACACTCTTACATGGATTGCCATGTCACCAGTTACTCGGTAGTAAAATGGGTCCCACGGTATCGTCAACTTGAAAGGGAGACGGATCTTGGTTTGGCTATCGCGAGGTGGAGAATTTGGCTTCCTTGTCCAATATTCAGCTACGGGTATAAATGTTGCTGCTTAGAAAGGTGAACCGTTGGTTTATTTAAAAACAAATTCAACTTAACCTCTGATCCTTTTTCCTCGGTTCTCCTCGTTAGACAGGATTTTTTGTAATCCCGGCGCATGCTCGAAGTTTCTTGCATTGACTCATTCGGATCTGCTTTCTAACATCGAGGTGATTCTCTAGTCATGTAAAAAAAAATCATAAACTGATAAAATGTAAGATATTGAATCCAATTTCTTTTGTTGTATAGTCTGGACATGTGTTTGGATGATCATGATATATTGAATGTCAAACCAACCGGCGCAGTTCGAGTGTCGTTTGGCTACATGTCGACGATGAACGCTGAGGTACTCTTTATCATCCATTTTTAATTATACTGTAATCATTTTGTAATCAAGAAACGTAATTACTTTACATTGTTATTTCTATTCAGAGGTTCTAAGGTTCATCGAGAGCTCGTTTGTTTTGCAACCTGCAGAGCCCGTTGTTCCAAAACCTATATGTCCTTTAATAGGTGTTACATTTCAGACATTTTGTAAGAAAATTTAATCGGTGTCTTTGGCACTAAATTGATTATTCATTCTTTTTTTGTTTTTTAAATAGCAGGGAATGTAAGAGGCAATAAAAGATGCTATGTGAAATCGATCACGGTTTATCCAATAAAATCTTGTGCGGGCTTCAATGTGGAGCGTTGGCCTCTAAATAGTACTGGTAATACCTTCACCTGTATCGCCTACGTACATTTTTTTTTTTTCTGCGAGCTTTAATTTTGCATTATACCGTAAAATATAGGATTATTACACGACAGAGAATGGCTTCTCAAGAGCTTGACGGGGGAAGTTTTGACCCAAAAAAAGGTGAGCTCATCTAATACGCAGACGTAAAAATCCAATAACGCCTTGATAACATTAATGTGCGTCTGTGTGTGTGTATGCGTGTGTGTTTTCAGGTTCCAGAAATGGCCTTCCTTACAACATCGATCGATCTCAATATGGGCCTACTCTGCGTAAATTCTCCACGTTCCAAAGAAACATTGCAGATTGATCTCAAACCAATTCACATAACAACGAGACCCAAGTGATAGAAATTTATTCTCAAAAGTAGGTACATATCTCTCCTATTAGTCTTACCACATATATCTATAATCATATTTTTTGACCTTTTTCGTAAAATGAACGTGGAATTTTGATTAGGTATGAAGTTCAAGGATCCAAAGCGAAGTGGACGAATGTTTACCAATGCCATTGGTCGGCCGTGCAAGCTTGTAAGAAGTTTCGGTTCTCAAAAACCACATTTGCTCGGATAAGACTAATGGGACTTGTCGAGATTTGGAAACTAATTGAACTTTGTCAACGAAGCTCAGTTTTTACTAATATCCGAGGAAAGTGTGGTCGATGTGAACAATCCGATTGAAATCGAGTATGTCAATATTTTTTCTTACCATGGAAAACAACCCCCTTTTTTTTCCATGCAACGATACATCTAATATTTATTCATATAATACAACTTTTTCTTCTAATTTCGAGCAGAGTTGGAGAAGGGTTTATTACAACATCCCGTCGTAGAGGACCCCACTCGGTTCCGCCCTAACTTGGTCTTCTCGGGTGGAAAACCCTACGTTGAAGACGAATGGAGAAGTGTGAAGATCGGAGACACGCAGTTTAAGGTAAGTTACCGTTTAAGCGGAAAATTTCCCGTCATGATCGAATATGATGCTTTCCTTTTCCTTTTTTTCTAGTCGTTGGGCGGTTGTAACCGTTGCCAGATGATTAATTTGAGTCTTAAAATTGGAAGTGTAATAAGGAGATCGAACGACCCATTGGCTACCTTGGCATCCTACAGAAGAGTAAAGGTTCCATCTATTCTTTGCTTTTAACAATCAAAGTTCCAACATATATATACGTAATAAAGAATTTATATCTTAGCTTCGAAGTATTTTCTCTAACAAAACAGGGAAAGATATGTTTTGGGATATTGTTGAGACTATGTGATAGCATAATCATGAAGCAAGATTCTCATTTGGCTGTGGGAGAACAAGTCATTGGCAGCGATGAGTGATTTCGTACATTGCATCTTTGTGACAACGTTTGTCTATAATGGCGTTTAGGCAGAGCTAATTGGTAAAAGAGATGCGTCAGCTATTACATGTTTGTATGATTATTTGCATTTGCGCAGTTTCTATCTTGAATAAATATTTTGTATTAACGACAAAAGCCAGAAAAAATAAAATTGACAGGTTTTTTTTTTAGTTAATTGGCTGGCTGGCTGCGTAATTGTTAAATCATTGCGCAGCATAATTTGTTTTAATCTGCCAACAACGGCCAAGTCATCACATGCCTACATACACACAGTCCGATTTTGATTAGGTAACAACAGTAATAAAAATAAGAGTTAATTATGATTCAGCCCCCATTCAAGGTTAACAATCGAGTTAAGCCCCTGTCAGAAAAAGCACTTAGTTTTAAGGACCCGATTTTCATACCACTTCATCGGTCTGCGGTACCACTTCTTTGTTCTGTAGTGCCACTTCTTTGTTATGCGGTACCACATAATTGTTCTGCAGTACCACTTTATTTTTCTGCAGTAAAAAATAAGTGATACTGCAGAACAAAAGAAGTGGTACTGCAAAACAATTATGTGGTACTGAAGAACAAAGAAGTGGTACTGGTGAACAAAGATGTGGTACCGCAGACCGATGAAGTGGTATGAAAAATCGGGTCCTTAAAACTAATTGCTTTTTCTGACAGGGGCTGAACTCGATTGTTAAACTTGAAATGGGGCTGAATTGAAAAGGCCCCTATATTTAGGCAACATCTTCATATATTACTGTACCCATCGTCATAATTTGTAATATTTTAGGCAAAATGCTCAACTTGAATCTTGATTAACACAGCTGTATTTAACTAAACTACGTTTCAACTTTCAAAGGCTGGCTGCTTAGAAAAATGCAAACTTAACGTATTTCACGGCAAGAAACTGTATTTGTATCGTTTTCATTTTGTTCGGACTCCTAACTACACTGATAATTAACGAATAAACAATGACTTCACTTGGTAAAGTCTGTCCAAAATGATATTTAATTCCTTCATTTTCAAATCATTTGGTCGACATGTGAACGCAACTTGCATAAAATTATGCGAAAATGCCCATTAAACTAATGCAGCCAGCTTTCCACGTCAAAGGCTCGTTAAAATATATCCCCAGCTGACATATTTTATGAAGCGTATAACAATATCTTATGCTACAAACTGTATCGTCTTATGGTTGCTTGACATTGCTCACAATACTTCAAAGTTCATAATTTCCTTTCTAAATATTCAGTACCAAACTTCCTCTTCCTTTTCCTTTTCCTGCGTAGAATGGGGACAGCTTATGCAGCTTTTACTTCTCTCATGAATCTCACATCAGATCTCCGCCAACACCCAAACCCTCCCATCAAACTCGAAGAGGAACAATTGAACTCCCTCGATTCGCAGATCTCTTTCTTCTTAAAATTCCTCGAAGATCACCATACCGTCGTCGACCTAGAGTTGGAGCTCCGAATAGCTGATGCAGCATATGCTGCCGAAGACGTCATCGAGGGCCACATAGCAGGATCGAGTCCTCAATCAAGAAGACTTCAATGGAAGCCTTCAAAAGGCGATTGAAGGCATGGATCTCATCAAGAAAGATGTGACGGAGATGAATTGGAAGAACACTGAGAAGACTAAGAGCCAAGGCAGCAGCCAACCCAGACTATTAAGACCTGCTCATCATTCTTCTGCTGGTGAGAACAACATCGTGGTTGGGGTCGAAGATCTGACAGTCAAAATTGTTGAGAAGCTCACTCTACCTCAAGTTTCTGGTCGTCAGATTGTCTCCATAACAGGTATGGGCGGAATCGGTAAGACAACGCTCGCTAACAAAGTCTACGGTCATACTTACGTTAGCAACTACTTTGATGTTCGCGCTTGGGCTACGATATCAAAGGACTACGATATACATGAAAGCCTGGTAGAGATTCTTTGCTGTATAGATAGAACACAAAGTAAGGAAAGTTTGAGAGGAGAGGCGGAACATGATTTGCGTGAAAGGTTGCACAAGTCTTTGTTCGGCAGAAGGTTTCTAGTTATATTGGATGATATATGGGATGTCGAGGCTTGGGATAGTTTGCGAACCTTCTTTCCGAATAGCCGCGGTAGTGGAATAGTCATAACGTCTAGAGAATCAAAAATTCGATTCATTCAGCTCGCATGCTTTTAACGTGGGTTTGTTAGATGATAGCGAAGCTTGGGAGTTATTTTGTAAAACCGTATTCGGAGGTGGCGATTGCCCGGGCGAACTAGAGGATGTCGGCAAGGAGATATCAAGCAAATGTAGAGGACTTCCTCTGTCAATTGTCGTGATTGGAGGCCATCTAGCAAAATCTCCAAGCACACGTGAATACTGGAAATCTATTGCAGAAAATTTAAGTTCCTTTGTAAATTCAGAAGATGATAGCCGTTGCCTTAAGACATTGTCTTTGAGCTATTTTCATCTACCCGTACATTTGAAACCCTTGTTTCCTTTACGTGGGCATTTTTCCTGAAGATGAAGAGATTTATGTTGAAAAACTGATACGACTATGGGTGGCAGAAGGATTTCTAAAACCAATTAGTGGCAAGAGCCTAGAAGAGGCCGCACAGGACTATCTCAGTGACCTTGCTAGTAGAAATCTTATTTTAGTTTTCTTATCCTCAATTAACTGAGAGAAATACGCCTATTCAAGATCCATGATCTTTTGAGGGATTTATGCTTGAAGGAGGCTTCAGAGAAGAAGTTCTTTTACATCGTTCGAAACCAAAATTTAGAAGTTCCGAAGAACGAAAGACGATTAGTCCTTTATCCAGAATCACATATTGTGCACCATCAGTATCCCAACGCTACTATAAATTCACCATCAGTTGTCCGTACTTTGATAACTCACGGTGAATTACCGTCCGTAGTTTACAAATCGTTACGAGTTTTGGCTTCACCTAGATATCGGGACTTGAACTAAATGACATGGCAGGAGTTGCCTTTCAACTAGTTAACTTGCGCGGCCTTACTTTCTCATGCGATTTCACGGGATCTTTTAGCTTTCCTCCATCAATTATTTCAATGTGGAATCTTCAATGGCTATGCATAAATGACGGCAGCAAGGGGCTAAAGCGCTAGAAGAGATATGGAAAATGTATCACCTTAGGCATATCGAGATTTTCGACTTCCGTCTCCCAGAGCCTCCAAGGGAAGGCCGCCAAGGTGAACATATCTTGAAGAACCTTCAATCGGCCGAGTGGATACTCAATCTAAGCTTCAGCGAGGAATTGGTCGAAAGAATTCCTAATGTCAGGGTACTGTATTTGCAATACGATGATGGAGTCGAGGGATTCAACGAAGGTGTACGCTCTCAACAACGTATGCCGTCTTGAAAAGCTTGAAAACTGTATTTGCAAGTTGGATGGGGTGAGATCTTTAAGGCGACGAAAAGAAATGGTGTCGAGCCTTACCTTCCCCCATTCGCTCAGGAATTGACTCTTACCGCCCTTCGTTTGGATGATGGCATAACGATGACAAAGATTGGCTCATTGCGCTGCTCGAAGAACTGAATCTGTCTGATTGCAGCGGAAGTGAGTGGCAGCTTTTCGAAGGACAATTTGTGAGTTTGAAATACCTGCGGCTTTTACGTTGCACAGATCTCAAATGTTTTGCTGCAGACGCCAACCACTTTCCCTTCCTTGAAGTGCTGGAATTATCGGAAATGTTTAATATGAAGGAGATATCCTCAGACATCGGAGATATACAGGCTCTGAGATACATCAAATTGCATGACTGTCCGACTCAGCCGTTTTGTGTGCTAAAGAAATTGCAGACTACCAAAACACGAAGTTGGGAATGACGAATTGCAAGTAACTGTTTACCTGCGCAAGGAATCCAGTCTTTCTGCTGATAACTTGAGCACAAGTCATTTTATTGTCAAGTCCTAACTTGCAAGTCATGTTTTTTATTTAATTATTATTATCTTTACATGTTGTTTGAGGAGTCCATATATCATCATTTCCTCCGTGCGAGCAAAAGTGTTGTTATTTATGTATGTGCGTGTTCATAAATATAAATATGGTGACTGACGAGCACATTGGATTGGATGACATTTCTTCTGAATTTTGAAAAGGTTAACATAAACATAGTAGGTGTGTTTCTAATAAGTACACGGACACGCTAAAATTTTATATACGCTTGTATTTGTATCTACTGTGTCTATTACCCGTGCTTGCAAGTTGCACGGGCCAGTGCATAATTAAATACTTTTTTATGATTAAATGCAGTTAATTGTATTGGCCCGTAACATATACCACTAAAGTGATGGATATGTATTAAAATTTTTTATCTTAATAAAAAATTTGACAAATGATTTATTTTAATCAATAAATTAAAGGACGCGTGGTGCATTTTTAGGCAAATTTATATTTCTATAGTTATACATATGTACTATTAATAATCGACCTATCTCATTGACACGACCCGTTATACTTCGACACGTCCATTTTTAAAAAAATACTAGGTATGCCCCCGTGCGATGCACGGGGTAGTTTGTTGCGATTAATATTGAATTATTATTCAATTATTTTTAAAGTAATACAACGACCCAGTATGTTGGTCGATGGCGGTGGAAACACTGCCGTAACCTATGTTAATCCGTTATCTTTTCATAAATCATGCATATCAACAGATATGTTTTATTCAAGAAGTGTACGACTGCTTCTTAGTGACAAACAGATCATATAATGGAAATCTGTTTCTTACCTATCAATCTATCAATTGAGTTTTGCAGCGACGATGCTAGTGCAACGAAATTCTAGTGTAAGACAACTGTTACAATTTATTAGGGTAAGCGAGAGCCCACCTTGGGGCGAAGTGGATCCGGAACTGAGCGCATGACTGAAAAGTTGCAATACTGCTAATTTGTAATTGTCATTCGAAAGGTGGAACTGGAACTTTTTTTCATTGTAGGATTATCGTGTGAAACAATTTAATCTAAGGACTGGGTGGATGTAGTTTAAGCATTTGCAATATTGTCATACTGTGGAAGCAAGAACATATCATAAGACTGCATGAGTGCAAGAACATCTCATAAGAACATCTTTTGGCTACCAATTGTTGAATACTACATCGGTACCTGAATTCCATATTTTCCATCCATCTTGTGTCTAATCATGTTTACGTTCTATTCTTACACTCTACATAGACGATTCCGAGACTCCATCTAGTGCAACGAAACTGATCTCTAAAAGAGTCGGGAGTTGAGAACTCTTCCGCTGGTGCTACCAAAATATCGTTTTCAGTGAGAGCGACCGTTGTCCGCTTCTCACTTAAACTACGGTATATTAAGGCTCATATCTCACCTGAAAGAATATGGAAACAATTGTAAATGCCAAAATATCCATGTATGTCAAATCATATTGGGTAGAAGAACTCCCTTTGCGGAGGTGTTGTCACAATAGAGGACGCACTGACGGTATCCTGCACAACAGTGAAGCACGCGATGTCCATGAATTTGTGCTCTAACTGAACTGATTTAGGAATGGATTCATTTGAAGTTAGGCTCGTTGACACCATGTATTTCTTGGCATGCGCAACGAAACTGAGTCATAACAGACTCTTGGGTTGAAGTACAGACTTTTTCAGTTCATAGGCAGGAGATGGCCTGAAGTTAGGTAGAGGGACTTCCCTTGTGGGACGTGCTGTCAGAATATAGGACGTCCACGTTTCCTTGCACAGCAGAGAAGTACACGCAGTGTACGAATTTTGCCTCTAACTGAACTGATTTGGGAATGGTTTCCTTTTGAAGTTAGGCTCGTTGACTCCATGTACTTCTCTGCATGTGCAAGGAGACTGAGTCATCACAGACTCCTGAGTTGAAGGGCAGCCTGTTTTCAGGCATATTCAAATGGTGCATATGTAGAGGAAGGATTGGATTGGCCTGCACATTTTATCGAATATATTGGGTCGTCAGCATCTTCGCCACAGGGCGTTATTGTGCACAACACCCTGAGAGAGGGCGTAATCAAACAAACAAAATGCATATTTGAGATTTATTTATTAAAGCACGAACCAGTTCGAAATCAAACCCTAAAGCCGAATTTAAAGAGCTCTGCAAACAAGTTTTGAAAACAACATATGAAATTAAGTTCAACTGATTGATCTTAGACTAAACATACCCTGTAGAACTCCTTCGGAGCAATCCAGCGACTTAAGATTGTCCATGTTGTAGTCAATTATGCTGTTATGATTTAGCAATTCTATCTTCGCCATCAGCATGTTTTCCTCAGGATATAATCCCCTCTCCCGCAATAACTCAAGCTAGGTGAATACCAACTGACTGTCTACGTAGGGCGCGTTGTGCTGCGACCCGCCGATTGATTTTGTTTAGATTTGGGGCTTCTCTGGTCGCCTGCGTCTGAAGCTATACGGTCAAATACTTTGTTTGAAAGTTGAGGCTTGGTCCGGTGATATGAAACTATGGGCCGTATGGAGAACAATTTCATTATTAAAATTGCAACCAAGACCATTGAATATATTTTATTTTTGTGCGTTTGCTTAGACATTCCTGTACTCACAGTATATAATCTTATATTGACTCTAATTTCTTTTGAAATTAATGATGGGATGGCAGGGATAGACGGTCATACACGTAAGACATTCCTGTACCTTTGGGTTCCCAAACATAATAGTACTCACAGTCCATCACTTTATATTGGTTACAATTTGTTATGAAATTAGTGATGTGTTCTACAATAATACGTTTTCAGGTTTATATTTAATTATTGTGGGTACCTGGGGTTAAATTGTGCTTTTTGTGTAATACCGAATTAATTCCATTCTATCCTTTGTCTCAGTCTTGAACGAACAGTTTTGAACATAGGTTGCAGTATACATTTATACTGACATACAGTGTGAGAGATTGGTATGACTGCACCGTATTTGTTGTATGAGTAGTGCTCGATTGGTGTGGCCATATTTGTAACATGAGCAGTCAAGTTTGATGTGTGCTTTAAAATGCCGCACAGGCAAGTTGTTTCAGACTCCAAATGATCAGCCTTCACCTCTAAATAATATTAGATGAAATACCGCGAACCTGTGGACTGTATGACCAAGAAATAAATACGCTGCGATGCCGGGGAATTTTCAAATCAGGTTAAGCGAAGGATATTGGAATTTCTAAGTCTTCCATTCGTTGATAAGCACTGTGTCTCCTCGTATGGGTTGGGCCGTCAATTTCATGGTAGACATAATTTTTTAAGACAGGCTGCGCTAAATCAACTCAATGGAAAGCTTGGAATGGGCTGGGCCATGAATAAAGTCTTCACATAATTAGTGAGGCCTTAGCTAAAGGTTTTTTACCCCCTAATCAATGCAAGGAAATTAATAAACGGAAATTGTTTAAACTTTTGTAAGATCGCAGCGATACACAATATATAACAATTTATGTTGCATATGCTGCATAAGTATTATTAATAAAAATAAGTCGAAAATCTAACATACCACGATACATTAGTCTTTTAATTTCTAATATAAGATTAATGCATGATCATCCTTACCTTTTTGCAAACAAACAAATTGCAAAACATACTCTACAGCTTTACATTGTTTACAGTTATACATTTAGCGGAGCAGACTGTTCGCAGCCTGCTAAATTGAATTGGTGGACTACTGATTACAGGGTCAGTCATCCAGTATTGAGCTTGTAATTAATTGCACTAAATATTATCTGATAATGTTGAAAATTTCTAGCAACCTTGTCATACAGTAAATGCTACCATCATGTCTAAGACGCCTGAGTAATCTACTATTGTAAAGGTCTGAAACGACAAAAACACCCACAAAAGCATGTTCAGAGGCACCGTCAGCCTCAAAGACACATCACAAATAGTACGGAAATAAGTTAAATGTTCTTCAACATGCCTATTCATTATACGGAGGCCAATGCCAATAATTAAAGTAGACAGATGATGCCAAATATTTCCTGAACTCTTCAATTTGGCTTGGTTTAATGCAGGACAGATTGTCACCTGGGAACATCATGCCAAATGCATTCCGCAACATATGGATGCCACATTCTCCGCTGCAACGAAAATCTCATAATATGGTTAACTAATAAAGAAGGCCATGACGTATACGGATCATTTCATTTGTATAACGTCACCTGTATCCCTGCTGCGCGATCCGCCGGTCGCGTGTATAGTCATACTGAAAATTAGAACGTTCAATGCCCAGGCGTCGTAGCAACAATTTTGTGATAGAGACTGTGTTGCACATCGCTGCACGGGTTGCTGCGAACCTGGATCTGCGGATATGTCTGAATCAAGAATTGCCAATGATCGTTTCCTAGGATGAATGGTGGCCAGCACCCAACGATTGTCGTTGACATTCACTGGTAGCACAATTACCGACGCATTTTCCCAGCTAGAGGACGGTCACTGGGCAGACTTTCCAAGAACAAACGGAATCACTTTCGTCAAATCAGCTTTTCCACTAACAATTGGGAGCGATTTCACCAACTGGCTGAAAGCTGTGTTCATGAATGCGACCGTCTTCACAGGGCTGGCACACCTCAGTTGCATTTCAACGAACCCGCGCATACATTCGTCGACATGCTGCGTAACCAAAGTCAGGAAAAACAATGGATATTAATAAACGCCTGCCTCATACCAATTCACTGAGGGATATCTCATGATCTAATGCTCAAACGTAGACTTACAATAGCTCGAAGGCAGGTGCCGCGACTCATTAATTCAACAAAGAATTCTTTATTAAGATCTGTCCCGCAAAGACCTGCTACGGAGTGATTGGTGGCCATGCGTTCTATGGACGCAACTGCTTTCGGCCACATTTGCAGCTTGTACAGAACGTGCTCATCAACATCCGGTTTTCCGTAAGGAATTCTGGCAGGGCTAAAAGACGGCTTTGCACTTTGCCCTATTGATTTTGGCCTTTTCGGATGTGGAATTCCATCTCCATCGTGCGTTGCGTTTCGGCCAGTTAACTCTAAGGCAAATAAGATGTGAGATAATTAGAGGGAATATATTGCAAATTTTACCTGGAAGAAAAAGTATTTTACCAGGCTGAGCGGCTTGTATGCTCGATATCTTTTCCGTCAGCTGCTGTAATTGGTCACCAATAGTTCTCAACATGTTTTCCAGTGGTTTAGCACGTTCAATATCAGCCAGCCTCACGTTCAAACTATCAAAACTTGCTTTAACCTGTCCGGTTAAATGCACGATCTGCTGAGTGTGGCGTTCGACAACAGTACTGAGATTTCCAAGTTGTCGCAAGACCTTCTTAGCTCCTTCCGAGCTACGATGCGACGACCGAGAATTAACCTTCCTTTTCTCTTGCTCCCTTTCCAACTCCCCCTCAACAAACGGCTCCTCAACATGAGAAGTTCCACGAACCTCATTTTTCACATCGTTGACAAACTCATCATGGGTATCTATACCATTATTTCCATCAAAACAGAACCCATTTGCACTATCATGCGAATCAGTTGGCTGCTGCGGCATTTTGTCAACTACCGGCGACGCATCGTTCATATCAGCAACGACATCCACATACGACTGAGGAGGTGATTGTATACGTTCTTCATGATTTGTTTCGATGCAGAGATTATCCTCGATAACAATATTTGGGATCTGATGCATAGCTTTGCGACTTGTCCGGAGCTTGTCCACGAAACTTCGTAATGTTGGAGATGGCAAAACTCTGTCACTGCTACCTTCGCCTTGCATTTCGGTGTCTTCATCTTCTAATACGGGAGAATTCGGCGACCCTGTCCCACTGGTGCTTCTCGATGGTGACGACCTGTCACGCTGAAGGCATCCGTTGTGGGGACGTCCGTCAAATCTGCTTTCAGCAAAATACCCTGCAACAACCTCTTGAGCCGTAGGTAAGAAGACTTTATTATTCTCAACTGCCGAACTCTTAACAGTATTGGCAACGTCCTGCAACCTTGGAGCTCGCTTCGTTGGCCATGCATTTGTCTTCCATCTGCACATTCTTGGAACCGGCTCGACTATATCGTCCAAGTACGTTGCATATTTACTTGCAACACCTGGCAAGCACTCATAAGCAAGGATCTGTTTTGACAACAACAGTGGGTAACAATACATTTTAGTATAAATATGCAAGGATATGAATCCTGTTGGTAGAGTCGTGTAAGATTTACCTGAATTGGGTGCACGAAGCCACCCAAGCACAACGTCTGGTATCTTCTCGAACTGCTTGTACCCTGACTGTTTTTAAAAGAAGAGAGGTTTCTTTTCACCGACGTCAGAACGATGTCGTATGCATACTTTCCAAAAGGATAGTTGTTGAACTGGCCGAAATTCTCTATTAAGTGAAGAATCATCGGGTTTATCTTAACATTCGTTCGGCATCCACGCTGATCAAGAACTCCAGCGACAAAAACCACGCTGGCCATTTTTAATTTTTCAACGTCAACAGATGACGATGAGTTACAACCCATTTCCGTCAACCTATCAATCGCGTCCTGCAGCGAGACCTTTTCCTCGCCTGGAAAGTGTCTTGTAATAAACGAATTATCCACCTCTGGCTCAGCAGAAAATCTGAGACCGGTAATCAAACAGAATTCCTGAGGCGAAAACCGTATAGGCTTCGAATTGATAATCATCCACAGTTCATCCCTATTTCGTAGTGGAGTCTGTGCTTGCATCACGTACCAGATTAGCTGGCTCGACAAATAGAACATTTCTGCAGAGGCTATGAGATGTCCGCACGGAGATCGTGCAAGCATTTCTGCAAACTCTGCTTCGTTTAGATTGTCCCGAATAAGTTTGCTAATCCCTTTATAGTCAGCACATAAGGTTAATTTGCAGGGAACAATATTTTCTTGTGGAAGCTGCGTGGCAAACAACATCTGAAAATGGAAAACCAATGCTGTTACACAAAACATAGAACAATATCCAACAACAGTATGCACTAATATTCGAGAACCGTTCATGTCAAACAGAACACATAAGAAATATACACAGAAATATACAACGAATACGCACTGGACCATAGAGAAGCCTGCAACAACATCTCCACCAAATTGCATATTACGCCCGTCCAAAAAAATATGGCTCACTTGTAAAAGAGGGAAAAATGACCATTCGCCAATTTACTATCTTAATGCAAAAGAGACTGTCTGATAACCCAGTAAAGCTCAGAATATGGAGACCAAATGTTCCATACTGATTAATGATCGTACAAATTGTTAAAGCACAGTGAATACCTCTGAACCAGTTTCCGCCATTAGTATTCAGTGGAATATGCGTCACCTCTGGACTGTATGACCACGCAATAAGCAAGTTCAATTCTGGAAAATTTGGAATCAGCTGAAACGATGAAGAAGGAATTTTGTAATTTGGAACCAGGCGTAATGTTTTTTGAAGGCTTGCCTGGGCCGCCAATTACACAATTCATGATAATTTAGGGCACAATCCCACAAATGCAATCAATTGAAACGCTGAAACGGGCTGGCCCAACAATAAAAAAATGAACATAATAAGGTCCAATATTTAGCTCTCTCTATTAATATGATTACACAAATATAGAATTATGCTATATTATAAATATTATTATATTATATGATGTTATGTTATATTATATATCATTATATTATCGGCCTTACTACGTTATTCAGGCACTAATTTCTAGAGTCTTGGAGCCTGGTGTTTTTTCATTGTATTCAATAAATTGGTAGTATATGTTGTGCCCGAGGCCTGGGTCATATTATTGCAATGTGAATATTGTAAAGATCCATAAGTTATATTGCCGTAATAACTTCCCAAGGAACGATAGATAAACAGTGATATAAAAATGCACTCATCAAAGATTGATTAGAACAGTGTCCAAGACCTACGACCAGTTATTGAAGAATATCGATGCGGTCAGATATTCTCTAAATTCTTGGATCATATCAAGCAAGACACTGTGGACATCGTCTTCGGCAAACATAAGCGAAAATGCTGATCGTAGCATGTACACGCCGCATTCCCCGCTAGTACACAAATGAGAAGGTATTACGAATTATTACTTTACTGAATGATATTGCTCAAATTGAATTCATGGAGAGATTAGAATTACCCGAAGGGTTGACGGGGGAAGTCAGGATCCCTATAAACAGTGAAGTCGACGATGGAGTCAGTCATTCACAGGTCTTGAAGAATATAGGGAATTGTAAGCCTTGTTTTGTTAAACGTTCCCACAAAGAACCTCATATCCTTGTCTACCGAAGGGTCACAATCGTGTACTGCGATTGTTTGCTTTTTATAGTCCACGATGCATAGTACCCAATGACATTCATTAATGTTGACTGGGATAACTATAAGGTCCGAATCTTGCCATGGAAGAGATGGCCAATTGTCAACAGTACCATTAGCATATGGACGTATGGCTGTCAGGTCAGTATAGCCGTCAGGACGAAATTCTGTTGTAATTATCTGGTTGAATGCTGTGTTCATAAAAGCAACCTTTGCCTTGGGGAACTTTGCATGGGCCTGTCTCTCGATAAACCCCCGCAGCCATTCGTCTATGTGCTGTTTCAGATAACAATATATTGTAAGAATATGTTTAGATACTTTACATTCAATAATATGATGTTGTACCTCATCAGTTCCTTTTGTCATGAGATCTTCGAAGAATTGGTAGCCACGCTCCTCTCCTAATATGGTACTGATAGAGTCGTCCTGGGTCATTGTCCCTATAGCAGCTGCTACGCGGGGAAACAATTTTGAGAGTTTCTTGACAGTTGTCGCAAGGGTTTTGTCTTTCGGAACCTTTTTCGCCTTGAAATGGTCTTGGTCTAATGGCGGTGTAATTTTGCTCTTAGGCTTTTTCTGCAATGTTGTCTGTGTAGGTTCCTTGGGAAGGTTTGAACGCTTTCTTTTTCCTGAAGGCGGCGTTTCCTTATTTGAATGAATGGTTGTTACCTTTTCTGCCGACTGTTCGTCGCCTAGTATTGTGGCGATTTTTCCTGCCAAAACAATTGCACGGCGATTTGTACGTAGTAACAGTTATGTAAGACTGTTTGGAAAATACTGTGGACATACCAAGCGCCTGGTCTATATGTGATAGTCTCTGTTGCATTTCTGAGTAATTCTTGTTGATCTTTGCTGTCAATTCATTTAGGATAGCAATCTGGCGATTGTGCCTTGCATGTAGATCGTTGAACCTTTGGGCAGCAGATTGCACATAGGCATCTATCTTATGTTCTATCTTCTCAGCAAATTGGCTCGCAGCTCGACGAAGATCCGCAACGATGTTGTCAAAATAATTTGCCATTTCATTCGTCATTTGAGTTCTTTGAAATTGCTGTGCAGTTAATTGTTTATGGAATTGGGTATTTGAGGACTTATATAATGTACAATGCTGCATAGAAAACCGTAAAGTCAAAAATATTTGCGGAAGAACGTGGCTCTCAAATGAATGTGTTCGATTGGTTTGCATAGGTTGCTTCGTTTCGTGTATTTAATTTATGTCTGGGGCTGGGGTGATTCCAATGGCCACAATTATTATGGAGCAATTACTGAGTGAATGAGTGAATTTTTTAATAAGTATTGCAGCAGTTGAAAGGTCTTCTTCATAAGGGTTGGTGTTTTGCCTGATAGTATTGAGGCGATTCAAACAACCATCCATAATTCCCACCCTTAATTTCATTATTATTATTATACGGTACGAATGCAACAGTTTATTTTATAAATCAATATAATCAATATATAATATAATTGAGTTCATGTTTACCAATAGATATTTACTAAAAATACCATTATTATTATATAAAAACAATAACAAAATATTTACTACTATAATAAATGGGGCGATGCGTTCTAGTTTCTTTTATGATAGATATAATTGGTGGAAAATCAACAGTTGTTTATTTTGTTTACATGATATTGTCATTTATGTTGCGTCTCTAATTTCCATATCATGATAGAGTCACATGATTTGTGCCAAGAAGCTTTGTCGCTCGAGACTGTAAAAATGGAAGTATATTTATATTGTAAAAAAAATGGAAGACTGTACAACAGGAAAAACAAACTACAATATAACAGCCTATCTAGTATGACTGTACAAAATGGAATTACAGTGGAGACCAAACGCATGCAAAATGTACATGTTTCTGAGAATGTTAGCAAATTAAAATGCATAACCGTAAAAGTATCATGGAGTTGAACACCGTGACATTAACTTATTGAATAGTATGACTGTATGAATTACTGTTTGTTTGATGGTAAACATTGTAACAAAATATGTTAAACAATACCAGCATACAACAACTTAAACATTGTTGAAAACTTCATGGAAAACCATGTTTACAACCTCGTTGTCTTCTATGTCTCCTTCGTTTATGCTCAATATTCTGATTCCCATAGGTGATGTAACTCTAGATAGTGCTACGTACAGTTGGCCATGCGTGAAAACTGGACTGGGAAGATATACTCCAACCCTTCTTAGGCTCTGACCTTGACTTTTATTTATTGTCATTGCGTAGCAGACTTTAAGTGGGAATTGTCTACGGCGCAGTTTGAATGGCCAGGTTGTGTCGGAGGGTGACATAATTATCCTTGGTATGAGAACCTTATTGCCAACGTGTGTTCCAGTTAAGATTTCTGCTTCAACAACGTTTGTTCCAAGGCGCGATATAATGAGTCTTGTTCCATTGCACAGTCCGTCTCTCTGATTTAAGTTCCGCAATAACATTACTGGAATTCCATGCTTAAGGATGAGTTTGTGGTTTGGGACGCCTGAAACCTCAAGCATGTTTAAAAACTCAACTGGATAGATCGTTGTTGCGCTGATTTCCACGTCGGCTTCCAATTCCAAGCTGTCTGAACTTAAGTATTCTGTCTCATGCCCTGATACTATGGAGAGCATGAAGTCATTCACTTCGTCAACTGTTTTGTTTCGGGGTGTCAGGACAGCTCTTTCCTTAATATAATTTCGGTCAGTCATATTGTCTTCGAAGTCAACATATACGTAGTTACATATGCTACGGATCGTATCACCCTGAGAATCAATAGCCATGTTTTTTGGAACTTTAATAGTCTCAACGTCTGTATCTGCAGCAGCTTGCACATTTCCATTGCCCACTTGCAAAATCCAATCTGCAAATTCTATTTCTGAACGATGTAATCTCATGTTCTGTGTAAGGGTATGCACACGACAATGTTGCCATAAGTATGACCTGTTTATGGCTGATTCAACCGTATCTTGTCTGGAACCATTACGTATAACTGGAAGTAATTGTCTGAAATCGCCTCCTAACAGCACGGTCTTTCCACCAAACGGTTTGCCCTCACAGTTCTCAGAGTTTCTGGACATCAGGTCCCTCATAGTTCTGTCCAATGCCTCAAAAGCATGCTTGTTTGTCATCGGCGCTTCATCCCAGATTCTCAATTTTGCTTGCGCCAACAGTTCAGCCAACATCGTCCCTTGCTTTATGTCGCACATGGAATTCTCTTGTAATATAAGAGGGATCTTGAACCTTGAATGTGCAGTTCTTCCACCTGGTAGCAGCAAAGCTGCAATACCTGATGATGCAACTGGTATTACAATCTGATTTGCAGACCTTAATTTGGCAATGATTGTTTTGTAAACATGTGTCTTCCCTGTTCCTCCAGGCCCATATAGAAAGAACAGGTGTCCACTGTCGTTTGCAACCGAGTCGATTACTTCGTTGAATATGTTACGCTGCTCTTCATTCAAGGTCACAATAAGACGCTGATGTTCAACGTCGTTCTCCTCAGTGTTGTAATAGCTTTCTTCCATTAGTAACCTGTTGTTGAGATCTTTTAGCACGTTCTTTGACGGCAGTGGCATTGGAGGGAAGTCAGAAAGAGTCTTCGAGTTCTGTATCATTAGTTTTTCGATCTCAGCCAGCGCATAGTTTTTTACTTGGTCGTCTGAAAGATGCATTTCTGTGAACCCAAATAGTCGTTTTTGGCGCATTGGTATGTCTTCTGATAGAGTTTTCCAAAAGCTATTCCACAAATTCAGAGGGTTGGTTACTTCACAGAAAATCAGTAACGTAACAAAAAGTTGCCGAAGCTGATTTGGAGTAGCCCATTGCGCAGATTCATCCATGGCATGATGCCACTCTGAGTCTCCATCTAATAATCCTCTCCTATAGCATGCTTCTTTGAAAGTTGGTAAGACTTCACCATTTACCGTACGTATATCTTCATACGATGTGTGTCCCCTAACAATTGTTAATAACATTTTCATGTAATATATCTCACCGGCCGTGGGATGTATGTTAACTACCCTTCCAATGACGAAACCTTTCTTCCGGGGTGTCCAGCTCTTCGTCGAGGCGTTCCATACAAATTTTGATGGGAATTGAATATACGTAAGGTTTTTAGCCTCTTCACTGTGCTTGTTCATTTCCATCCATTCCGTCATTATTGTTTTGTGTACGCCATCTCTGGTCAACATATTGCTGAGATCAACAGACTCATCATATATTAAACTTTGTTCACCCTCCAAATGGAGTGCTAATCTCTGTACTGCTGGCGTTCTGTAGTGGACGTCAAATTTAAATATTCTCCACATAGCTTCGCAGGCCGACAGATATCTACAGTCAAGGTATCTCGCTATTTCATCACATTTCTGCGCAGTCGGTTCAGTAAGAGACTGAATTGGATTCACCAGATGTTCAATTATCATTGTGGCCTTGTCTACCCCTTTCGTGATGTACTTGAATAGATACTTAATAGCTCTACTCGTGTTGCACCACTCTACATTAATGTGCGCCTTGTATTTTTTCAGTAGCTGTATATTATGTGGGACTACGTATCTGTTGTCCATGACAACATTCTTTTTAATTACATACCTGCTTTCATTTCTCCTTCGCTTGTACCAGATATGCCCAGCATCATCAACAGTCGTACGGCTGTTGTACTGTTTTGGAAAATGTTTTTTGCATTTGTTATTTTCCATGCAAGGCGAGTTCAGGCCTTCAAAACCGCAGGGTCCATGCATCATAAACTGTTCAACTAAAGCATAACCTTCTTCATCAACTTGACGGTCAGGGATTTCTGCGGAAATTATTTCATCGACCTCTGCTGGAGCCGGTTCTGTTCCACTTCGATCCAACCATACCAATATATGTGCATGAGGCAATCCACGTTTCTGGAATTCAATTGTATACAAAACTGCATTGTTTTGGAAAAATAAAAACAGTGGAAAACGCTGTCAACATTTCACGTGCAACCAAAGAAACATGTGAAAAAAATTGGCAATAAACATGCATGACTTTAAGCCTGGTGGTAAAAAGACGTGTATAAATTAAATGAATGTTAAACATACTTGAATTACAAACCTGCTTTGCAACTTTTGAAGAAACGTCCTCGTCTGATATCTTCTATTAATTGCTCAAGTTTTATCTTAAATAATCTGCATTGTAAGTCCGGCCTGTCATTTGAAATGTCGTTTCCATACTTTTGCAAATGGAGACCAATTTCGTCCCATTTTGGGTTGGCAGTAATGGTTATGAAAAGATGAGGGTTTCCATACCATCTGCATAAAGCAAGTGCATCATGATAATTCTCTACCATATACCTCGGAGATCCTGTAAAAGATGATGGCAGAATAATTTTTTTCCCCACAGTTTTTGCGTTCGTTTCTCCTCTTGATACTGCACCCCATATGTTGTTGTAAACGTCCGCCCTCAATGTTTGTTGTTGTTGGTTATTTCTTACCCAACGCAATCGTTCTTGTTCGATGGCCGTGTATGCGTCGACAACATACTGGTGAAATAAACGACCTCCTTGAATGATTCCTCTCCCTTCAGTCAACCTCGTTTGTACTTGGTAAGCGTAAAATTCACGCATGGTTACGAACTTCCTTTTTAATGGCGGAAGAACTTCCTCATTATATAGAATCTGGTTGTGGAATCCTATTTCGCCATACGGGAACAACAACGGGTATTGCATTGCCATGAATGAAGGATGTAACTCGCTTATTCTCTTAAGCTGGCCTGTCTTCATTTGAACAATAACATCGCGTTGCCCATTTGTCATGGGCAAGTCGCCAACAATAAGTCCAGCAATTTCTTCTGAAGCTGGAAGATCGTATTGTCTGCGCTGGCGTGCACAACCTACCAACCTAATTGAAAATTCCGCAGTTTCCCCTGCTTCGTACCTGTCTCCTGCCATTCTGAACACTTTGGCAAGTTCGTTATTTTCATCCATAATCTTGATTAGTTGTGCAACAACGTTTGCATCTAAAGCCTCAGAACTCGTGCGTGTCAGTGTATTCATACGGTTAGAAACTTCATTTGCGGTGTCGTAAATGTATAACTGAGCGAATCTCGGTCTGTCGCCTTCAGCAGGCAGCAACGAACCTATGTTATGATAGTTTTGACCGTGAATCCGATAAACATATGCGCCTGACTTCTGGGTAACTGATGAGTCAACTTTTGCTCCCATAGACGTGAATGCCAGAATTGAATTATAGACCCTGATATATTGGCGGAAACTTTGGTTTGAGAACTTGTTTATTAGATATTGAGGCGCGTCACGTACTGGGGGTAATGACACACGGCCCTGGCTACGGCAAATAGAAAACTGGCGATTATTAAGTTTTCCTGTCCCCTTCGTTGCCTCAGCTCTCCAAACCAATGCATTACAAAAATAGCATTGCATAAGTTCTTCTTTTTTGTAATGTGTATCGAGATGTTTTGCAAAATAATATAAAAGTTAGCATATATCAAGCAATTCTGGAGAACTTATTCGATGAATAATGATTTTGCAAACATGCGAACCTCTTTGTGAAGCAATTGCTGGTCTTTGCCGTTTGGTTCGAGTTTTCAATAATTTGGCACGCGACATGTTAAAGTCGTCTGAAAGCATTAAAATTTTGGTTACATAATGAACCTGCTATTTAAGGTATGTTGGGAATTATTTCACGTATAAATATGCTCAACCTTGTGCCATACTTGTATGCTCAGGGCGCTTGTTCTTTAAACGACGTTTGTTCTTTAAAAGTTTGAAGCGGATGTGCCTTGCGTGTTTTGCTTGATCGTATACCATATCACCTGAAGAGAACTGATCAAATGAGTAGTTGTTCTAATTTTATTAAGAGAAAATATATATTTGCAACACATAAAGCACTCAGCACCTAGATTGAAGTAATTTACCAATATTTGTTTTGTCTGATTGGCAATGCGGGTTGTCTTCCTTATTCCCTCGCTGATAATGTTGAATATTATCATGGTATTTGTCGTTCTTGAGAACCCCTGAGGCAGCATACATACGAAAATCTACGCATGTGGTTTGGTGCTGGACATTGGCAATGGTTGCTGAATATAAACGGTAAGAAAATGTCAAACTAATATTCATATGCTCATGTATGGTAGTGGGAGAGTAAAATCAACTAATATTATAGTTGCGTTACCAACTGCTGCATTTATCTTGTGAAGTATTGAGCTCACATCAGTGCATTGGTTGTCAAACCCCGCTAATGTCCCTCGAAGGTGAACCGCAAGACTGTCACAATTCCACTGTGATCTTCTGCATGCTTGCTCTTCATAGCCTATACAATAATTTATCCTCTGATCAATTCGTTCTGACAGTTCGGCAAGTGTCTCGCGAAGATCGGCAGAACGTTTTTTTAGAAGATTAGACAGATTTGCGTCCATAACACCAGATTTGTATTTTCTTTCAAGGTTAAGGTGTTGTGCAACATAAATGATCTACGCCAGCCTGAAACCCTTTGATGCAAACACTTTCGAAGCAACAGTTAGTCCTTATGTCAGCTGCATAATATATGTTACACTGTTAATGAAGGAATACTTGAACGGCCACTCCTACATTCAATGAATCTATATGTAAATTATCGTACTTGCATTGAATCGTATTGAATGAAAATTGATTGCCACTATAACATTAAGTATTAGCGTGTCTTTTGGCAACGGTATATTAATGCATAAGTGCTATATATATAGTTCTCTATATTATTCAGCCATATACGATAGTCAAAATGAGCATGAGGTGTAATATTATATTCTATTATGTTATATTAGATGAGATTCTATTATATTATACTATAAATAATATTTTATATGATATTATATTACATTATCTCACTTCAGAACATATTACATTACATTATATTATATTGTATATATTATATTATATTATATTATATATACTACATTATCATAAAATATTATTATATTTTATTCTATCATATTATAGACGATATTATATCAGATATAATTAGATTGTAATATCTTTCATTATATTCTATTATATTAAATATTATATTATATTATGTTATATAATATTGTATTATATTGCGTTATATTCTATTCTATGAATTTATTTAATAGGCAGCTCAACAGACGCCTTAAACTATCCAATTAAATTAGTTGAACAGTCTTGCAAAATGATGGTGCCTATTGAAGTGTCTTGGGAATATTATTTTAAATAGATCAACAATGAGAATGTGCTAATAAGAAGGGAGTTGCATATTGTAACAGTCAGCCGAGAGAAGGACCAGTCATATGCTTAGTAGTTACATTACCAACTGTTTCACTTATCCTGTGAAGTGTTGTGCCCATATCGTTGCATCCGTCTGATGAGCAATACTGGTTATCGCGTGAGTCATACAATAAAAGCAATATTTATACAAAATGTAATTTGTTAATGTGAGTAGTTTCCATACAGCCTTCCATGGGAGAACGACTAACCTCATAGCTCATTTTGTCGAGAAAGCTAATATTGTTGGTGACAAAACCCATAAAATAACAGTTGTATCCAACATGTCTATTCATTATAAGGAGGCCAATGCCAAAAACTGTAGTACACAGAAGCCGTCAAATATTTTCGGAACTCTTCTATCTGGCACGGTTTTATGTTATATAGATTGTCACCTGGGAACATGATACCAAATGCATTCCGCAACATGTGTACGCCA
Organism: Craterostigma plantagineum; assembly: GCA_027422505.1. Taxonomy (NCBI): domain Eukaryota; kingdom Viridiplantae; phylum Streptophyta; class Magnoliopsida; order Lamiales; family Linderniaceae; genus Craterostigma; species Craterostigma plantagineum. The sequence continues at coordinate 661,931 of JAPQWV010000248.1, read as the reverse complement.
CATTCTCCACTACATTGAAAACAGGTCTATATGATTAGGTAAATAAAGTGTACAATAAAGCACGTGAATTGATTAATTTGTATAATGGCACCTGTAACCTTGCTGCGAGATTCGACTATCACGCCTAAAGTCGAATTGAAAATCATTGCGTTCAATGTCTAGTTCTCGTAGCAACATCTTGGTGATAATGATTGTGTTCCCCAACGCAAGACGCGTCTGTGTGAAGTGTTTATCGACTGATCTATCCGAATCCATGACCAAAAATACTTTTTGCCTAAGAAAGATAACGGCCAACACCCAATGATTGTTGTTCACGTTCAAGGGCAGCACAATTTCTGACGCATCTTTCCAACTACATGACGGCCAATTGATAGACTTTCCAAGAACATAGGGCATTAGTTCTGTTAGGTCAGCTGTTTTATCAACAACAGGAAGCGTCTTGATGAACTGGCTGAAAACTGTGTTCATCAATGCAACTGTCTTAAGAGGGCTGGCACACCTTTTTTGCATTTCGATGAATCCGCGCATACATTCGTCAATATGCTGCGTTACAAAGTTGAGAAAAACACGGATATTCATAAATTCGTTAAGCGAGGAATATCTCAAAATTTAATACTCAATTTGAAACTTACAACGTCTCGTAGGTAAATGCCACGCGTCTTTAGTTCATTGAAGAAATCTTGTTTCAGCTCTGTCCCACAAAGCCCTACGACGTAGTGGCTCGTGGCCATTCGCTCTATACGTTCAGCTGCTTTTGGCCACATTTTCAGTTTGTAGAGAACATGCTCGTCAATATTCGCCTTTCCATATGGAATTCTGGGAGCGACGGAACAGGGCTGAACAGTCTTTTCCAATGCTTTTTGCCTTTTTGTTGGTGGAAGCTCAGTCCCCTCGTCTATTGCCTTGGCCCCGGCTGACTCTATACGTGGTATATGATGAAGCATTTAGAGTAATGAGAATACAAATTTTAATGGCACAAAAAGATGTTTGTACCAGGATCCGTGCCTCGTATATTCCCTATCTTTTCCGTTAGATGCTGTAACTGGTCACCAAAGGATCTGGCAACATCTTCCAGCGGTTGACAATGCTCAATATCAGTCAGCCGTACATTCAATCCAAAAAAACCTTCTTTCATTTGGGTGGTCATCCGGAAAACCTGCTCAGTGTGGTATTCGACTACTGTACTCAGCGTTTCCAGCTGTTGCAAGACCTTCTCCATTCCTACTGATTTACCTTGCGACGCGTGAGAATTAACCTTGCTCATTCCTTGATCAATATCCAACTCATCATGCGAAGTCCTACCTGCCTCAATTTCCACAACGTCGATGAAATCATCATGAGTGTCCATACCGTCGTTTGCAGTCTGAGACGGCACAATCGCATTGTCCATATTAGTGGCCTGTTGCTGCAATTCGTGAAACACGGGTGATGAACTGTTCATATGAGGCACAACATCTAAATGCAGATGATAAGGTAATTGCACCTGTCCTACAGGGTGTGAGTCAATGTTGGCATTGTTCTCTGTGCCGACATTTGCAATGTGATGCATGGACTTGCGACTGGCCAGGAGTCCGTCGACAAAATCTTGTAATATTGGGGAATGCGAACCTTCGTCATTGCTATTGATGACCACATTTTGCCCATCTTCATTGTCCACCACGGTGGTCTGTGGCAAACCACTTTCAGCGGTGTTTCTCAACAACGATGAACCCATTTGCTGAAGACCGCTGCCGCTAGGAACGACATCAAAGTTGCTATTGGCAAAATAGCCTGCAACAACCTCTTCAGCAGTGGCAATAAAGAGATTATTGACAACCTCTGACTTCCTAACAGCGTCATCAATATCTTGTAGTCGCGGTGCTCGCTTCGTTAGCCAAGGTGTTGTCTCCCATCGGCACATACGGGGGACTGTGTCGATCGTGTCGCCCAAATGCGTTGCATATTTCCGTGCAACGCCTGGCAAGCATTCGTACGCAAGGATCTGTTTGAAAATAAGAGTGAATAACCTGACATTACATCATAAATAAGCAAGGCTATGGATCACGTGTGTAGAGGCGGGTAATATTACCTGAATTGGGTGGACGAATCCACCCAAGCAAAAGGTATGGTACTTTCTTGAAGCCCTGACAGGCAGAATATTGTTTAACGAAGAGAAGACCCTTTTCAGTGAGTCCAGAACAGTCTTGAAAGCATAACTTCAAAGGGATAGTTGTTGAAGGCGTCGAAATCCTCAACTAAGTGAAGTATCATTGGATTTATCTTCACATCTGTTCGACAGGCACGGTGATCGAGTACTCCTGCGACAAACACAACACTGGCCATTTTTAATCTTTCAACATCAACACCGGATGATACGTTACACCCCATCTCGCTCAATTTATCAATTGCATCCTGCAGCGTGATCTTTTGCGAACTTGGAAAGTGCCTCCTAGCAAAAGCATGATTCTCGACGACCTGTGGCTCGACCGAGAATTTCAGACCAGTAATCAAACAGAATTCCGTAGGCGAAAACCGTATAGGCCTGCAATTGATGACCATCCACAATTCGTCTCTACGATTTATTGGAGTTTGAGCTTGCATCATGTACCAAATCAGCTGGTTCGACAGATAGAACCTATCTGCACATGATATGAGCTGGCCAAACGGAGATCGTGCAACGTACTCCGCAATTTCTGCTGCATTTAGCACATCCCGTATCAGTTTGCTGACTCCTTTATAGTCAGCACATATGGTTAGTTTGCATGGCAAAATATTGTCTTGTGGAAGCTGAGTGTCTAATAATGGCTGAAAATAAAAAGAATCGTATTATTACTGAAAATATTTAAGAATATGGAAGAGCAGTATGCAGAAATTTGACGCCATTCAACAGATTGCATAAAACACCTACATAAGAAATATACACAGCGATATATTCCGAATATACACAGAATATAGAATAGCATGGACGAACATCTGAAGATCATTCGTCTCTAATAGGGTGCATAATATTTCTACAAAAGAACTGTAGCCCACTTATAAAGGGGGAAATCAATGGTCATGCAACATTTGGCTGTCTTAATGGAGAAGGCACCGTCAATTTAGACGGACAAACGTGACATATGCAGGCCAAATGAAACTTATGCAGTAAACATTGAACAGACGGTTAAACACAGACAATACCTCTAAACCAGTTTCCGCCATTGCCGCCTGTGCGATCGTTGGATATTAGTTGGAAATACCTCACAGGCAAATGTAGCAGACTTAAAATGACCAACTTCAACAACTCCTAAATAGTATGATGAATTAGAGGCCACCTGTGGACTGTATGACCAAGAATTAAATAGGATGCGGTACTGCGATTTTTGAAATCAGGTTACACGAAGGAGGATGAAATTTAGAATTATTTATTTCGTTGATAACCACTGTAATTTCTCATTCAATGGGCTGGGCCATCAATTGCATAAGACATAATGATCTAGGATACACACGTCGAAGGCATAAATATTTATTTCGACGAAGGCAATCAATTCAAATTAACAATGGGCTGGCCCAATAGGGAGATCATTTACATAATTAGGGACGATCCTAATGCGATTAATTGTTTTTCGTGCCAAGTCAATGCAACAAAATCAGTAGACGAAAAAATAATATTATTTTTCTTGTAAAAATCAGCTTGCTATAAAATGCATAACATTTTACGTTGCATATGCCATGACAAATGGATTACAAAATATAACATAAATTGATAGTATAGCATTGTAATACGTAATGCTGTATTACCGAAGATTGTATTATTGACTAAAATTTTACAATAAAAGAACGAATATTGTTGGATGTTATACTGCGCATATCAAATATATTATATAGGATTATTATACATAACAAATTATATTGGACTAAAGAATTTATAGCCCAGTGATACTACTTGTACCGCATTACTATAACGAAGTGATAATTATATTATATATTTTATATTAAATTTCTATTATATGGCACTACAATATTTCACTTATTTAAATATAAACCTTATATTTATATTGAGAAAAACAAAAAAAACCTCGTGTATAGAACGGGGCTAACTTACAATGAACGGACAGTTATTCACTTTTGGTAGTAAGAATGGAGATGTGTACCACAGTCACGCGACTAAAGTTGTGAAATATTGGTTGTAGTGACAGCATGCAAGACACAGCCTTCCGTACAATTACTACTAACAGAATGGCTAGGATTGCTGAGTAATCTAATACTGGCAAAGATAAAAACGATTGAACCACATGCATCATTTAGATTTGAATTAGTGAGGGTCCTAATGTGATTAATTTTTTTGGACCAAGTCAATGCAAAAATCCTTTTTCTTCTAAAGATCAGCACACTATAAATGCATATTACAATAATGACATAATATAATTTCTCATTGAATGGGCTGGGCCATCGAGTGCATAAAGACATAATAATTTAGGGTACACAGGATGAAGGCAACCAATTCAAATTCACAATGGGCTGACCCAATTGGAAAATCATTTTCATAATTAATGACGGGCCTAACGTTAATTTTTTTGGGTGAAGTCAATGCAAGAAACTGAAGACGCGAAAAAATAATATTATTTTTCTTACCAAAATCAGTACGCTATAAAATGCATAACATTGTATGTTGCATAAGCGATAACAAAAGGATTAGAAATATAACATAAAATGATAGTATAATATTGTATTATGTTATGATGTATCTTCGAACATTATATTATTGACTGAAATATTACAGTAAAAGAACGAATATTGTTGTATGTTATAATGCGCATATCAAACATATTATATAGGACTATTATGCATAATGAATTATATTGCACTAAATACTTTATAGCAAAGTAATACTACTTATACCACATTAGGCTATACTATAACGTAGTGATAATTATATTATATATTTTATATTACATTTCTATTATATGGCACTACAATATTTAACTTATTTAACTATATTTTGCAGTATATTTTGACCAACAAATCTAATTATTGAAATATTGATTATAGAAACAGTCATACAGTACAAAACCTCTAATTATTTGTACTAACCGTCTGTTGATAATGTGGGTAGCATTCTTACACTTCCATACAATGTTTAATAATAATGTAATGTGCGCAGATTTCTTAAAACCTTGCACAGAATTATGTCTTCCATTCTAACATGATATATTAATATTACATGAATATCGGATTATATTATATTCTATATATTATGATACTATACTTTCTTACGTTGTGTTATTGCACATAATCATGGAGACAGTTATAAAATTTTGATATTGCAGAAAGTGCGAACACAATATAATGTCACAATTCCATGTCTTAGATAGAAGATTCGAAGGTATTGTATAAAGAGAAAGGTCTTCCATTTATTCAGCAGACATACAAACCAAGGCACATGCCCTATAAGCAGTTCCATACAACGAACTATTCAAAACTCATCTTCCGCTTTTTTAAACTAACACGCCCGATACCGTCACCCTTTTGCCTACCGACATCCCCAATAGAATTGTCGTTGACTTGATCGCAAGCAGCCGATTCCGAACTAAACTTGTCGGTCGTACGGTTACCTCCATGGCCGTGGTCAACATCCTTTTCAACATCCGTGAGTGCAGAGATTTCATGAACATTACCAGTTTCATCAATAGCACCTGCTATGACTGACCCATCACCACCGACAGCGCTGTCCTAACAAATCACCATACAAACAAAATAGGGTATCACAGAATTCGAATGCAGGGTGCAAAAATCAACTACCTTTGAACTATCGAGGAAGGTATCGCCCAAATGCTCACTGGTCTGCTCCAACATGCGCGAGACAGTAAAGCTTCGAAACATGCTGCGAAAATCAAAAGGCTTAACCTTTATGTAGAACTTAAAGGTCTTCCCAACCAACCTTGATATGCAATCAGGTATTTCCACATTAGAGTCTGCAGCCTGAACATTTGTTGCCATTGTAAGAAATATGTTTGAACACAATCAACATACACATCTCATACCAGAGTACCAAGAATCTCCTCAGCCGTAGTGTTTGTACACTTTCTTGCAGGCCCATCGAATATAACGAACGTAGCTGTATCAGCGTTATCAGCGACCATGCACTCTATTCGGAATCTACGATATAATATTTAAACAATTGATAATCGATGGATTAACGAATCAAACAATAGAGAGACATGCACCAAGGCAGTAGAATACCGCAGAATACCGATAGCTCTCACATCAGAGCACCTACTACATATCAAAGCCCCACCAGTCTTCGCCACCTTGCTCGAACACTTTGAACATGATATATAATGCCATCCATTTTTGGTTAGGATCTCAGTTATTCTGGCCACACAAATAAAATCTTTGACCTGCAAACCATATATCACCAATGAGTTAGCAACTACTACCTCTACCAACAGCAAAACAGACAAGGCCATACCTGTTCATCTTCCTTGTGCAAAAATTCATAGATATCAGCAATGCGGCACGATTGCAAATCAGGCATTTTTGTGCCAAGGGACAGTGCGACTGGCCGGTCCAAAACAGACATGCTGCAATTGGCAAATAACGAGGAGTCAATGTCTTAGCCAAGACAATCACCTCTTGCGAAATTGCCAGACCTCATCAATCTCAGGGTCAACATACAGTTTCGACGCGGATGTGGTATTCAAGTAAAGGGTTTCTGCACGAACATTTTACATGAAGATAGAGAAAAGTAGACATAAAAATAAACAGAGACACTTACGCCCAAAGAATTTTGGGTTAATACTTGTCACAATAACAACCACTTGGTCTCCAATCCTGGACCGAACAGTCTCGCAAAATTCATCGGCCTTGTAGGACCAAACAGTAACAGTGGCGTTAAGATATCTGCAATATCGTGAACGATGCGTAGTCACGCTTAGGAATTTTCAAATATCCAAACTACCAACCAACTGGAAGAACCTAATATGAAGCAGAGAAGCAGCATGTACCCCTTCAAGAAAATCCTCAATTCTGCACGTTTTGAACCACTGCTGTCACCAACATCTGGCTCTACCACTTGAGATAACAATCCAATAACATCTACATGGCGGATCAAACAAATTATGCAAGGGACACGTGGAAAAATCCGCTGCACTGAATAGACATGACTGTGGAGTAAACATGCGCGGGGCTAAATGCACGGAAATTACATTGCATGACCGTAAAACAGACAGCAACAAAACTGCAAGACTGTACGACAGAGATAATACAGTAAAATCTAATAGTAAACACGCATGTATAAGCTACACATCAACAAAGAATGATATACAGTACAACATGGACAACATAGCAAACGAATATTGGAATATTGTATCATCGAATAATATTAAACATGCGCGGGGCTAAATGCACGGAAATTACATTGCATGACCGTAAAACAGACAGCAACAAAGACTGCAAGACTGTACGACAGATATAATACAGTAAAATCTAATAGTAAACACGCACATATAAGCTACACATCACCAAAGAATGATAGACAGTACAACATGGACAACATAGCAAACACAATCGTAATGCACGCAACAACACACAATAGCAGGTACCAAAAATGGATGCCTGTAAAACAGAGTCAACACTGTAAAATGTCAGCAAACACGCATGGATGCCAATCTATATAGGCAACATAAAGGAAATACTGTATAACACAGACAAAATAGGAAAATATAATTGTAACGAACGAAACACGACGGAATACCAGGTAATTCCTTGTTGCGGTTGGCGAGCTGCATCAAGACCTCGTACGACATGAATCGAAATTTGTCGACACCTATTGACCGCGACTTGTCATCCACCTCAGCCACTACAGTACGATCAATGAATCTAACCATACACTCAACATCAGTCATACGGTAGCTCCTAGGGGAATCAACAACATCAAAGTCAGTTATTGAATAAATATGGCCATCCTTTAGCTTCGATGCATATCGATCAGCCCTTTCGACGTGGATAGACGCCTGCATCACAGTATCCTGCCCACACCAAATAAATAAAAATTAAATGATAACAACCCAAAATACAATATAGAACAAAAAGAAACAACATCGCAAGCATATTGAACAAATACCTTGTCATCCAACAACAACATATCTAGGCTCATGGGCTCTCCATTCTTCTTAGTGTTTCTTGCGGACCATGAACGGAGGACGCGCACCATAATTGTTCCACATTTGGTCCTAGCCTTTAATTCACCTAAAGCAGAATGTTTCGTTGGAAGACTCATTTTACACAAAGCACATTTCAATAAATTCAACTCACCGGACAGACAATTATATAGTGGGGTTAAATGCGTCCATTACTATTCCTCATTACCGTTCAGGTCACCCGCGAATATGAACAGTCTTGCAATATCAATGAATAAGAAGTTATTGTATGTAACGTCTTTATGGATCATTTATTCCATCATTCCATAGTCGGCTATTGTTACAGGAGTTGAACAGGTTTTGACTACATACAAGGCAATCTACCAATCGTATGACCGTACACCTGCCAGACCATTAATAGCATAGACGTATGAATCTAAGATTCTAACAGTCAAGCATATGAATCGTTAATGAATCATGAATACTGGCAACTTAATGTAATATAATTAATATCTCCGGCCAGACAATAGCGTCTTATATAGTGAAATCGCCCGAAATAAAATATAAATTCATTCCTATAACGCCACGTAAGCACTTCCAGGCAAATTTAAGTCGGAAACTAATAACTTAAACTCAAAATATTAATCAGAACTACATTCGCGCACTCTGATTGGATGGGGGGGGGGGGGGGAAACCGTTGCACACGTGTCAGCACAAGAAAGAGTCCATCCAACTTTTATATATATAGATTCTTTATCAATAACTCATGTGTGGAAGAAGGTAATTTAGGTAACAAAATATTTAGGAGGATCGACGGAGGTGATGGCAGCATCGGAGATTGAAAAAAGCTCAAAATCGAGAGATTTGCTTACGGTGCTCACGGTAGGTGGGCATCATATCAAATCTCAGAGAGCTTGAGCTCGAACCAGGTTATCCTTTCTTTCAAGTAGCCGCCTGAAAGAGAGGTCTTCGTTTTATTGTATGCGTATGTATGTATGTATGTATGTATGTATGTATGTATGTATGTATGTATGTATGTATGTATGTATGTATGTAGGTTTTGTTTGTACCGACAATGAAGCCATATTTGGTTATCTCCATTTTTTTTCTGTCCCGAGGTATCCCCACACAAGCCTGGCTATGGGCTAGCCCCTACCAGTCATGGACTCTTTTAATGCCCACAGACTTGGACGAGGGCTATTTGCGCGACACACTCCAGTGGTGGGACTAATCCTCGAGCCAGATGGACACGTCCCAAGTCCATCTTAGCATCAATAGTTATGAGGTATAACCCCCATGGGGACTTTCCCAAAGTCATGTGGGAGGTAGGGTTTGAACCCTGACCTCCTAGTCACATGAACTTTGAATGCCTCAGCTTGACCACTAGAGCCAAGCCTCATTGGCTGGTTATCTCCATATATCATATATAATAAAATGTGCAAAAGACTCAACTTGATGCACATGATTGTCGCTAACTAAAGCACCTTTCAACCATGGTTTTAAAATGGGGTATTCGATTGTGGTTTGAGATTTAGTGGTTTAATCGGTGTATAATCGGAATCAAATCGAAGTAAAACCGCTACCTCTAAATATATATACAAAAATTATATTTACGAATAAACCACTAAAATAAATATGTTGGAGGACTAAAAATGTCAAAAATACATTGATTAACTAAGGGAAGTAAAATATTTTGGGAGGATTAATTGTAAAATAAAGTGCCAAAAAACAATTTAAAATAAATTGGGCTTTTAATTAAAATAACGCATTTAAATGTAAAATTAATAAGTAGGGTTATTGTAAAACAATTTAACAAAATCGTGCAAATCGCGGGTATTAAATGCGACGTCGCATGGACGCACGCCGCAAGTAATGGGCGCGATGCCTTTTTTATATTTTTTATTTAAGTCGCCCCCCATGAGGGGCAACGCTCTCTTTTCCTTTTTTTTTCTTTTATTTTATTTTTTATGTTGTTTTATTTGATATTTATTAATTATATAATTCACCAAATATCATAAAATCATCGTTCTTTCATGTGATTTACATAATAAAAATCAATAAACACATCTAATTTATTGTTTGTTTTGCGAGGAGTAAAATGATATGCATATCTCATATTTTTCGATAGAATTTTTTTTTGTTTTTATAAATTAAAATACTTAAATTGGAATAAATTTAAAAAACAATAATTTCGATATTCGGAAGTATAAGATATGCATATCATGTTAATCGAACAAACAATAAATTAGATACGTTTATTAAATTTTATATGGTAAATCACATGAAATGACGATGATGTGATTGTGGATTACATTAATGAATTAATATAAAATAAGTTAGAAAAAAATAAATAAAAAGCACGCTGGAAGGTTAAGTGGTGATACAGTGGGGCCAGACTATCAATTAAAGTGTGGTGGGCCCAACACCACAGGTCCTGGCAGGGACGGATGTTACAAGTAACACCCGGTATGGGATGGGATGTTACATAATGGTAGAGACTCCGCGAATATTAACCGCACACTACGTTATTTTTCAAAAACGAACTTATTCATTAAATGTTATTTTTTAACATTATTTAATAACCCTTTATTAATTTAAAAACAATAAAAAAATATTTTCGAATATCGAAAAATATAAGATATGTATACGTTTTAATCGTCGCGAAACAAACAATAAATTAGATGCTTTTATTAATTTTTATTATGTAAATCACATGAAATAACAATGATTTTATAATTTGATAAATTATATAATTAATAAATATAAAATAAATTAAAGTAAAACAAAAAAAAGGAAATGTGAACGTCACCCCCATCCGGCTAAGAAGTTTAGTCTAAACGTACCCACCAGGTGGGATTCCACCTACAAGTTGTTGTGTGGCTCGATGGAATATCGACAGCATCTCTGTGACTTCGTTGCCGAAAACAGAGTGTTTTCGTTCGATTTACTTCCAGAGATGTGGGACCCGTGAAACAGCTTATGTGAGATACTTCAACTATGTCACGACGCCACTGAGGCGTTGTCAGGGTTCGTATTACCCGACACTACTAGCGTTAGATCATTGCGTTAAAGTCGCAATCATTCTCGACGGACTTCAGTTTGATCCAGTAGTCGGCGAGGCTGTTGGGAACATGACTACCAAGTGGCTCAAATATTTTTTTGAGTTACTAAATATCTTCCTTATAGCGAAGATATTGGATCCGAGATGGCGTTTAGAGTATACGGATAGATTACTAGAATGCTACTATACGAAGATATCGTCGGGACGTACCGTGGATAGCATTAATTGGCAGAGCGTACTTGATCGAGCTTATGACTCTTTAAAGGATCTCTTTAAAGAGTATAAGCTCGATTTCGGTCGTGACCCGTCTCGATCGGGCTCGGGGCGCGGTCAATCTACTTCTAGTAGTAGTCGATCTTCACGATTGGCGGACTACTACGACATCCTCAACGCAAACAAGCGTCCAAGGTTCTCCCAAAATCCCTACATAGAACTCGATAACTTCATGAGCAAGACTTTCGAGATCGAGGAGGACGATAACTTCAACGTCCTTAGATGGTGGTCGAGGGTGTCGCCAATGTATCCAACGTTGGCGAGGATCGCTCGGGAGATCCTTGCCGTCCCGGTTTCGACCGTCGCGGTAGAGCATGCTTTTAGCATGTGTGGTTTGACTTTGAGCGAGAAGCGTTCGAACTTGGGTGTCGACAACCTCGAGTACCAATGTCTTCTCGATGATTGGACTCGAGCCGAGTATCGCACTCAAGATGAGCGTGCCAGCGACTCGCTCGACAACCTTTTTGATGACACCACAAGCACAGAGACAAGCGGCGGCAACGGCGGCGGCGATGGCGAGGATTATTAGAGGCATTCGGCGAGGCGTGGACTCCACATCAACAAACACGCCCGAAAAGATAAATATTTGACTCTTATAATTTTTTTGTACAAATAATTGTTATGTTTACGGCTAACTAATGAATTGTTATTTTCATCCTTCTGTTACTTCAAGATTTGCACAAGCCGATTACGCCGACGAAGCCCGAAAAAGATAAGTATTGTATTTATCTTTTAATTTTTGTATCGTTTTTACATATAACTAGCAAATGAATTATTATTTTCAGGTACTTCAATATTTGACAAGCCGATTACGAGCGACGACGAAGCCCGAAAAAGAAAAGTAAATATTAGATCTTTAATTGATTATTATTTTTTTAGGTAAACTTCTACTATTATAACTTATGTTTACGCATTTTTTTTCAAAGGGAAGGAGATTTTGTTTTTTGAAGAAGAGTGGCTTCGACCGTTCAGGGCTTCAACAAGTCCAGGCGACAGGCGCATTAGCAACGTGTGAGATATGGAGCCGTGACGAATCCGGTACTTCCGCTTCCGCGCCTGGACTTGTTGAAGCCTTTCACGGACGAAGCACCCTATCGGGTACTTCAAGTGAGATACGAATTTTTTCGAAGGGAATGAGATTTCGAAGAAGAGTGGCTTCGCCCGTGCATGGCTTCAATAAGTGCGGCGTAAGGACGGAGCCTTTCGCTTCCGCGCCTGCACCTGTTGAAGCCTTTCTCGGACGAAGCCCCTGTCAGGTACTTGAAGTTCAAGATTTGCGGAGATCGGATTCGGACCGGACCGGACCGGACGGAGAATGAAAAGAAAACTTCTCATCTCACCATGTTTTGTTTTAATTTATGTATTGTATTGTAAAATTGGTTTAATTAAAATTTTATACTGCAATTTTTTGTAAAATGTTGTACATTTTTGTAAGCGTCTAACAAATTTTATACTACATTTCGATAGATAATTAGACCAAATAATATATCAAACCAAACATTTTATTCAAAATATTTAAAAAACAAAAAATCCGGCGGTTATAACCGCCGGTCATTGTTTTAAAAAGCATTGGATCGCGCGCTACCAGGCGCGCGATCGCGTGTTTCTCCATCAAAATGCTCCAATGCGTTTTTAATTTTGCATTTTATTTATTTATTTATTTATTTCTAACGACGGATATTCCATCGAAAAAGCGGAAAATCCGTCGCAAACTAATAGTTTATTTTTAATCTTTTTTTATTTAGATTTCTACCGAATAATTAAAACGTCTTTATTTGGAGTAATTTATATGACAATAATACCTAAGCATATCCAATTTATTCCTTGTTTCATGACGATCATAATGACATGCATATCATTTATTTTCGATATCAATATAATTTTCGATAGTTATAAGAATCATTTAATAGGTTTATTTTAGTTGTACTTATAATAGAAACAAGAATGATTCTTTAATTGATATGGGCCCTATTTTATTGTTGGGATTGTATAAACTTTTAATATATCATTCATATATATTTAAAATTAGATTTTAATCAATTATTTGTACCTTATTTTTTATTTCATTGAATATCTAGAGAAAATATTTATTATTTAGTAGCATAAATACAACAATGACATAAAAAGTGATCATGTTTTTATTTATTATATATTATATATAATTGTTTCTATTATAATAGATTATCTGAAATACTCGCGCTACCGACACTAAAACGCGACACACTGCGCTATGCGCTTTTTAAAACATTGCCGCCGGTTAGACTAACCGTCACCGGCCGGTTAGATGACGGTTAGTCCGAACCGCAGTTTACGATTAACCGCGGGTTGGGCAACGGCCCAATGGAGGCGACTTAAATAAGAAAAATTAAAAATTAACAAACAGGCGTCGCGTCCATTACTTGCGGCGTCGCGTCCATTAGACACGACGTCGCATTTAATACATGCGATTAGCACGATTTTGTTAAATTTTTTAACAGTAACCCTATTTTATTAATTTTAAATTTAGAATGTATTATTTTAATAAAACAAATTTAACAAATGATTTATTTAATCAATTAATTAAAGGACACGTGGTCCATTTTAGGCATGTTACATTTTTATAATTATATAAGATATATATGTACTAATAGTAATAGGCCTATCTCATTGACACGAATGAGTTGTCCTTAATCGATTTAAAAAAAAAAAAACCTTATCAATTACTCGTGTGTGGAAGAAGGCAATTTTGTTACAACACATTTAGGATGATCGACGGAGGTGATGACGACGTCAGAGATTGGAAAAAAAAAAACTCAAAATCGAGAGATTTGTTTACGGTGTTCACGGTAGGTGGACACCATAGCAGTTAAGACAGTTGGTGTAAAAGCAGTTAAGTAGATGCTGTCAGCAGATACTAGCAATGCCATGGTATATCTGGGATGAGAACTAAAACTCATTCTCAGATATATCTCCTCACATGTTCATCGAGCTGTAGTTCTTTATGCACATATTTGGAATTATGCACATAGCTCGGGAGTGATGCAAATGTTTGCTGCTTGGATTGAATATCTTCGTTCTTCGCAAAAGCTCGACCTTCTAGGAAGGTATTTGTTTTCTATGCTTCTGTTCAGTCATATTCTTGGTGCAAATTTGTGGGGGTTGGCCATGAAATCTTGTTATTATTTATGATATGATTAAATAGAAATCAAGTATACATAGTGTGTCCTTGTGAGCTGTGACTCTTACGTACTTGCTCACCTGTGTCACTGTGTGGACAGACACTACACTACAGAAAAATTTTGTGATTGTTTTGTGTTTCAGAATGTCACAATTATGCTTAATGTTTTTGTTTTTATTTTTATATAATATTACATGTTCCTAGTGAAATTATTGGAAATGTTTTCTCATATTAAGTTTTCGAATTTTATTCATCAGAACGGTGATCGGAACTTGAATCACGTCGATCAAGTTCAAGGGTTAAGATTTTCAATACTTTCATGGATAATGTCAACAAAATTCTACCTTTTCTTCTATGGTTACCTCAACAAAAAAGTTTACGAAAATTTCGAGAGAAATCTATTCATAAGATATCTCGTTCATCCGAGTAATGACCGAAACAGAAATAGTGAACAATGTCTCACACAATAAGTTTTGAAAAAATTTTCATCATTCAAATTATAATTAAAAATAGGTGGCGACTATTTTTGAATTTGAGGAGGGAAACACAAAACCCTAAATTTTAAACAGCTAGATATCAGTACAGAAGCCCAGCGCGTACATCCACGCGTTGGACTCTTGTAGAAAAAAAAATTCTTTTTGATACATGATTTTGGGATCACTCACCGCTCGTCATTCTCAAAATACACTCCTTTCCTTCTTTTTATCCGACGACCAACAGTCATAAAATCCGTCGAATAAAAAAAGATTCTGAAAAATGTCTCAAGATTTCAATTTACCCAACGCTCTCCTCGCCGTGATACCCAGTGACCCGTTCGACCAGCTTGATCTGGCGCGTAAGATCACATCCCTGGCTATCGCGTCGCGTGTGGCCAAGCTCGAGACGGAGGCCGATGCCCTCCGCCACAAGCTCGGCGAGAGAGACAGGTTTATTGAGGAGCTGGAGGGTAAGGTCACCACCCTCCAAAGCGCGCGTGAGAACTCCGACTTGAGACTTCAGACGGCGCGTGAAGATAACGTCAGTTTCGATTTTGAATTTACTCTCCTTTTAAGCTTTTTTCTCCCGCTTTTATGAGTTTTTTGTTGCGTCAATCGGCGTTAACTGGAAATGCAGATGAAACTGCTGAACGAGAGGGATTCTCTGGCGTCGAATGTGAAGAAACTAAGTCGCGATTTGGCTAAGGTGATTCATCAGATCAATTTTGTAACATTTTTTTTAAAAAAATATTTTTATGAAGATGTAATGCCGACATGAATTCCTTTACTGGCTATGTCTCCTCTCGCCTAGGTCTGTGTGGTCTACTGATTTTCTGATTCTGTATGCTACCATTATGTTCTTTGTGACTTGATCAATGTGATCTGCTCCATTTCACTTTGTGCTCGTGTTCTTCTTCACATCAAAATTTGAGTGATTCGTTTGAGGTCGTGTATATTCTGGCTCTGGCTTGAGGTTTCATATCCGTGCTTTTACGCAGTTGGAAATGTTTAAAAGGCAATTGATGCAGTCGCTAAATGCTGAAAACTCGCCTGTAAGATCAATCACTTTCAGCAAAGTCTTCTGTTGTTTAACCTGTTATCAGCAATGATGGTTATGAGCTTTTGTAAAAAGTAGTATGGCCTAGAAAAGCTTAATCCCATATGAAATGCAGGTCGAGGTTGTCGCTCGAGCAGTTTAGCGAGTTTCTTGCTAACATAAAGGATTTAAATGCCCAGAAGCAAACTCGTGAGGTGAGTTTTACTTAACGTATTCTTTTGTATGAATCTAAAATAAGTTGGGTTTTTTTTCTCTTACATTTGAACGAACACTTTCAGGAGACATTGAGGAAAGCTGAAAAGATCTTTGGGACCGAAAACAGTGATCTCTACGTATCCTTTCAAGGTTTGCTCAGCCGCAATGTGCATTAGAGATTCGAAATCGATGATCGAGACGCTTTTACTTTGATCTTTGATATGGGTATTCGCTTAGCTCATCATTGTTTCTTTATCTCTTACCCTGAGGAATATGTAGTCTGGTGGTGACAATCTTTCTCAATTGTCAAGCATATTTTACATTTTCCTGATTTTCTCTTTGAATTAAATAATCTTTATTAATCAATTTCTATCCTTGCGCCGAAAATGGTCGAGATGAAACAAAAATAAGGGCCCAATAAAGGCCTATTTAGCCCCAATAATCGACCGCCCTAATAGCAGCTTAATTGTACTTTGACTTCACTAACGACTAAGTTGACGATGTCTTAATAAGGAGGAACAAAGTAACAAACGTTTGGGATATGAATTCTTGATAATCTTCACCTTTCAGTTCAACGAAAATAATTAAGTTCATAGGTGATCTCGAAGCTGTAAGATGTCGGCATACGATTCTGGTAAGGAAAGGTTTTTGGATGAGTTTGGTGAAGATTATGGCTACCCACACGCTCGCAAGAACGTTGATGAGATCAGAGCTACTGAATTTAATCGGCTGAATGGTATTTTTCTATTATTTTAATTTTTGTTTTTCTATTGAAAAAAAGAAAAAGCAGAGCAGAGGTTGGTGTAGGAGTAAAAATTTTGAAGTAGATATTGTCTGTGTACCTAACAATAACATTGAGATTGAGCTAAGCTGGAATTTGGTCCAGACAATGCTCAGTTTGTTCTTGTTGATTCTGTAGAGTGGAACTAAGTTCTGGAAAAAAAAGTCTCTATGTCTTATCGGCTAATTATTTATATTTGGAAGCTAAATTGCTCTCCCCTTAACCCATTGTCATGTATTCGCCTCAAGCTTACACGGTGTAAATTTGTCGGGTTTTTTAAGTAAATAGCATTTGACTCGGTCAACGTTAAAAAAATAGCCTTCAAATGTAAAATGACTATACTGCCCTTACTAATCGTGCCCACGTTAAAAATCAATAAGTTAAATGGGAATCGCGTTTGGGTGGGCGGGCGAGGTGTAGTCCAGTGGTTGTGTAGTCGGACGTTCAAGTAATAGGTCGTGGGTTCAAATCCCCAATATTTTTTTTTTTATATATAGCACGGGACCTGTACTATACAGCACAGGTCCCTTGCTATATAGTACAGGTCCCATGAAGCACGGGACCTGCACTATACAGCACAGGTCCCGTGCTATATAGTACAGGTCCCGTGCTATTAAAAAAAAAAATTATGAGAACCACTTGTAAAAAGACGGAAATACCCTTAAATTGAATGCTATTTTTAAAAGGTAGAATCGACGAGGCTATTTTTTTAAAGTTGACCACGTCAAAGGCTATTTTTTAAAAAGACCCTAAATTTGTCTATGTAGATATTGTGTATTTGGACCATGCTGGTGCCACTTTATATTCTGAGTCACAGATCGAAGATGCTTTCAAGGATTTGAACTCCACGCTGTATGCGAATCCACGTAATATATCTCCGAATCCATTTCTTTTGCAACTTTTATTTCTTTTTAGAGCCCCCTATATGCATTTTTATTGTTTTTGTTTTGATTTTACTATTATATAGATAGCCAGAGTAGCTGCAGCTCGACTACCAGCAACATCGTTGATGAGACTCGCAGAGAGGTAATATCGTTTGTGTATTTTATGCCAGAAAATTTTCAGTTTCCATTTAATCATGTTAAATGATTATTATGGTTGAAGAACGGTGCACAAAGATCTATATCATCTGAATGGTTTTCGTGCAGGTTCTTAGTTTCTTCAATGCTTCACCTGAAGAATATAAATGTATATTTACTTCGGGGGCCACTGCTGCGTTGAAACTTGTTGGCGAAACATTTCCATGGAGCTTTCAAAGTACATTTATGTATACAATGGAGAATCATAACAGTGTTCTTGGAATCAGAGAGTATCCTTCCTATCGAATTATTCTACTAAAAAAAAATTTACGTGTGAATATAGATTGCTATAAAAAAATTGTGCTGATTTGTATTTATGTTCCTTCATGTTTCTTCAGGTATGCTCTAGGTAAAGGAGCTTCTTCCAATGCAGTAGATGTCGAAGATAATGGGAAATCTGCGATGAAAATTAAGCCCCGCAGTGCCCAGAGGCGATGTGAAGCCTCTGATAAAGCACAAGAGGATACCAGTTAATATGTTATTTTTCATATTCAGTCTCATTCTATAGAATATTTGGAGTTGAGATTATCTCAAACAGAGAAATTAGTTATATCTTCCATGCACATTGTTTCACATTGTATTTGCCGTTACTTACAGGTGATACTTACAATTTGTTTGCATTTCCATCGGAGTGTAACTTTTCTGGTCTGAGATTCAACCTTGACCTTGTTCGTGCTGTTAAGGAAGAGTCTCATGGTTTCCCATTAACATCTTCGTGTCACAGGTACATCTTGTTCTAAAAAGACAGATGCGGGAGAATTTTCAAGCTAGAAGTTCACTTCAATTACATTCTTATATTCTTGGAAATTTATCAATTTCTTCAGTACAGCGCAGTTTTGTGGTGGTAGAAATTGTTATTACAATTTGATTAGTTACGGATGATTTTGGACAGAAGTGGTCGTTGGATGGTTCTAATCGATGCAGCTAAAGGAAGTTCAACGGAGCCACCTAATCTTTCTCTATATAAGGCAGACTTTGTGGTTGTCTCGTTCTATAAGGTACTTAATTAAATCCTATATAACTAATGTGTGGCTTGTAATCAACTATCTCTTAATTTTCTTACAGCTTTTTGGGTACCCAACGGGAATCGGAGCTCTCATTGCCAGAAATGGTAAACCTAATAACCCCGATTCATTGTTACATCTTACCATTGACGAACTGACTTAAATCCTTACGCACTAACCGTGTCACCTGAAATTACAGATTCTGCAAAAGTATTGAAGAAAACTTATTTTAGTGGAGGTATATCTCTGTTCTTTTACAGGACATTACAGTAATTAGTAATTTTTTTCTACTGTCTTTGGTAGTTATGCTTAATTCATTTACTTGGCTTCACTTGTTTTACAGGCACGGTGGCTGCATCTATCGCAGACATCGATTATTTCAAAAGAAGAGAGGGAACTGAGGAATGTTTTGAAGATGGGACCGTGCCTTTCCTGAGCATTGCCTCGCTCCGCCATGGATTCAAGATCCTCAAATCTCTAACAATGCCTTCAATCTCAAGGTATTACTTACAGAAAATCACATGTCTTATACTGCACGTCTGTAACTATTTCTTTGTCTTAATTCAGGCATGCAAATTCTCTCGCCACATATGTGAGGAATGCACTTACAAACATGAGGCATGCAAATGGACTTCATATTTCCACATTGTATGCCCTTACCAATACTGAGGTTAGAATGGATTTCTCTCTCACATATAGGTTTTATACGTTTCTTGACACTCTTGCATGGATTGCCATGTCACCAGTTACTAGGTAGTAAAATGGGTCCCACGGTATCGTTCAACTTGAAAAGGGAAGACGGATCTTGGTTTGGCTATCGCGAGGTGGAGAAGTTAGCTTCCTTGTCCAATATTCAGCTACGGGTAATAAATGTTGCTGCTTAGAAAGGTGACCGTTGTTTATTTAAAAACAAAATTCAACTTAACCTCTGATACCTTTTCGTCGGTTCTCCTCGCTTAGACAGGATGTTTTTGTAATCCCGGCGCATGCTCGAAGTTTCTTGGATTGACTCATTCGGATCTGCTTTCGAACATCGAGGTGATTCCTAATCATGTAAAAAAATCATAAACTGATAAAATGTACGATATTGAATCCAATTTCTTTTGTTGTATAGTCGGGACATGTTTGCTGGGATGATCATGATATATTGAATGGAAAACCAACCGGCGCAGTTCGAGTGTCGTTTGGCTACATGTCGACATATGAAGACGCTGAGGTACTCTTTATCATCCATTTCTATATACTGTAATAATTTGGTAATCAAGAAATGTAATTACTTTACATTGTTATTTCTATTCAGAGGTTTCTAAGGTTCATCGAGAGCTCGTTTGTTTTGCAACCTGCAGAGCCCGTTGTTCCAAAACCTATATGTCCTTTAGAAGGTGTTACATTTCAGACATTTTGTATGAAAATTTAATCGGTGTCTTTGGCATTAAATTGATTGTCTTCGTTATACGGAGCTTTTTTTTTTTTAAATAGCAGGGAATGTAAGAGACAATAAAAGATGCTATGTGAAATCGATCACGGTTTATCCAATAAAATCTTGTGCGGGCTTCAATGTGGAGCGTTGGCCTCTAAATAGTACTGGTAATACCTTTACATGTATCGCCTGCGTACATATTTTTTATTTTTTATTTTTATTTTCTGCGAGCATTAATTTTGCATTATACCCTAAAATATTTTAGGATTATTACACGACAGAGAATGGCTTCTCAAGAGCTTGACGGGGGAAGTTTTGACCCAAAAAAAGGTGAGCTCATCTAATACGCGGATGTAAAAATCCAATAATGCCTTATAACCATAACATTAATGTGCGTTTGTGTGTGTGTCTGCGTGTGTGTGTGTGTGTTTTCAGGTTCCAGAAATGGCCTTCCTTACAACATCGATCGATCTCAATCTGGGACTACTCTGCGTAAATTCACCACGCTCAAAAGAAACATTGCAGATTGATCTCAAATCAATTCCACATAACAATGAGACCCAAGTGATGAAAATTTATTCTCAAAGGTACGTACATTATCTCTCCTTTTAGTCTTACCACATATATCTATATAATATTTTTTTGGACCCTTTTTCGTAAGAATCAACATGGAATTTTGAGTAGGTACGAAGTTCAAGGATACCAAAGCGAAGTGGACGAATGGTTTAACAATGCCATTGGTCGGCCTTGCAAGCTTGTAAGAAGTTTCGGTTCTCAAAACCACATTTGCTCGGATAAGACTAATGGGATTTGTCGAGATTTGGACACTAAATTGAACTTTGTAAACGAAGCTCAGTTCTTACTAATATCCGAGGAAAGTGTGGTCGATGTGAACAGTCGATTGAAATCGAGTACGTCCTATTTTTTTCTTACCATGGATAACAACCCCCCTTTTTCTCATGCAACGATGCATCTAATATTGGATTCACATAATTTAACTTTTCCTCTAATTTCGAGCAGAGTTGGAGAAGGGTTTATTACAACATCCCCTCGAAGTGGACCCCACTCGGTTCCGCCCTAACTTGGTCTTCTCGGGGGGAACACCCTACGTTGAAGACGAATGGAGAAGTGTGAAGATCGGAGACACGCATTTTAAGGTAAGCTACCATTCGTTTAAGCGGAAAATTTCCCGTCATGATCGAATTTGATTTTTTCTTTTTTTTTTCTTTTGTTTTTTCCTAGTCGTTGGGCGGTTGTAACCGTTGCCAGATGATTAATTTGAGTCCTAAAATTGGAAGTGGAATAAGGAGATCGAACGAGCCATTGGCTACCTTGGCATCCTACAGAAGAGTAAAGGTTCCATCTTTCTATTCTTTGCTTTTAACAATCAAAGTTTCAACATATATATACGTAACAAAAAATTTATATCTTAGCTTCGAAATATTCTGTCTAACATAGCAGGGTAAGATATGTTTTGGGATATTGTTGAGACTCTGTGATAGCACAATCATGAAGCAAGATTCTCATTTGGCTGTGGGAGAACAAGTCATCGGTAGCGATGAGTAATTGGTAAAAGAGATGGATCAGCTATTACATGTATGATTAGTTGCAGTTGTGCAGTTTCTATCTTGGAATAAATATTTTGTATTAACGACAAAAGGCAGAAAAATAAAACTGACGGAGGTTTTTTTAGTGAATTGGCTGGCTGGCTACGTAACTGTTAAATCATTGCTGCAGCATAATTTGTTTTAATATGCTAACAATGGCTAAGTCATCCATCACATGCCTACATACACACATAGTCTGATTTTGATTAGGTAACAGCTGTAATAAAAATAACCTACATTAGGCAACATCTTCATATATTGTAGTACCCATCACAATTTGTAATATTTTAGGCAAAATGCTCAACTTGAATCTTGATGAACACAGCTGTATTGAACTAAGCTGCGTTTCGACTTTCAAAGGCTGGCTGCTTAAAAAAAATACAAACTTAACGTATTTCGCGGCAAGAAACTATTTGTATCGTTTTCATTTTGTTCAGACTCTTAACTACACTGATAATTTACGAATAAATAATGACTTCACTTAGGTTTGGGTCTCCCGAACGATCCAGTCTAAGATGCCACAAGAGACGTTTATTCGATCCGATCGAGTTTGTGGTGACTGCATTTACAGTTTCAATTTTGTCCTCGGCAACAAGATTTTCATAAAAATTCAGTTACTAATTTGTGTCGCTCCAATTCGGCCTCCCCATTTGAGCATGCGTTCTGTTGTTTGCTCAACCTATAATAGAAATAATCCAAAATTGACTTTCAGATTAAGACAAATGAGTTGGAAAAATAAATAAATGCTTCCCTTCTTTTTTATTTCATCCAGTTTCAACGGTATTTGAATTCTTTGGCAATACATCAATTAAAGATTTTTTTGCAATAACCTTTTAAATCTAACTGTTTTGCACGTAGCTCCAACAGACGAGACATTTTTTGCGTACCTCGTAATTCCAATCCGTTTTATATAGTACAAATGCAAGAAGTAATGTCTGCATTGCAACTCCAATGATCATGCCTCCCCAAATTCCCTGCAAAACTCATACGTCTTTTGTCTTTAGTTCTTTTGCGATATAGTTAAATTTTTTCACCCCAAGTTTAAAAGAAAGCGAATGAATAAAATTGTACATTACATAGCAATTGTGGAAAAATGGTAATTACCATAACTCCCAAATTTGCTATATAACCAAGAACAATTCCCAGAGGCAGACCAACAACGTAGTAACAACCCAAATTGATATAAGCTACCAATGCTTGCCATCCACCGCCTATGGCAACTCCTGAACGTATGCACATATATATATGTTTATTATATGCTTGGAAAATCATATCACACATAAATAAAATTGAATTTGCATTTCGAATAAGAATATTGTTTTTGATTCGAGAAATATACGAATACGAATATGAAATCACAATATTCGATTCGAAAATTAATCGAATTATTCGATTCGAATAATATAACACGAATAATAGTATAATTAATATATATTCGTATATAATATATGATAACTCACTAAAACATTTAAACATAATATGTTATAATTCAATATATATTATAATTCAATATATACTTTAAATATACTATAGTTTATATTTATTAAATAGAAAATGAAAGATGACTTTGAATACAAATATTCGATATTCGATTAGAATATTCGAGAAAATATTCGAATTCGAATAAGAATCGATTTTATGATTCGATTAAATATTCGAATATTCGTATTCGTATTCGATTGTCATCCGAATACGAATAGAATATTGCGGTATTCGACTCGATTCGATTCGTTTGCAACCCTGTTATATGTATAGATACCTGATATGACCGGTTGAATACTATTGAGCAGCATTGTAATTCCTAGCAGTCCAGAGAGGTGAATAACGGCCTTTTGCATTTCTATGCTACCCGTAAATATGACTGCTATTTGATGTCGAGTGGAAAACACTGTAACCGCACAGATTATCCCCAGCACTAGTGACTGAAATAGTGTTACATACACAGAGTATTTCGCTGCTTTTGGATGTCCTGACCCAAGCTCGTTTGAAACGCGAACACTAAAGATAATAATAATAATAATAATAATAATAATAATAATAATAATAATAATAATAATAAAGATTGTGATGACTTGTGGAAGTTATAGACCGGCAAAAATGGGTGATTTACCTTATAGCAGCGTTGATTCCTTCAAACACCACAAATTCACACCAGTTGATGTTCATACTGCGCAAATGAATCGAAAAAAGGGCACTTCAAAATTAAATCAGAAAAAAAAAATAAATTAAAAAAAAAAAACTGACCATATATTGAACGAACCAACTGCCGTGACAGCATCTTTAAGATTCCCCGCGACGAAGGTTATAGCCGAAACATACCACATTTCCAAACACAACATGACAGCCGAAGCAAGTGACAGCTTGGCGAAACCCCATATATCCGTAAACGCTTCCCACGAAAATCCCCCCAACCATCTTCTTCACCAAACCATCCCAATATGTACGCCAACTGCGCTATTGCGATGGCCCAATTAGTTATTACGAAGGCCACGAGCACGCCGATGGGGCCCCAATAGAATACGTAGACGAACAACCAACACAGTGCGACTTGGGAGAGTAATGCGATGAAAGCAATCCATGCAAGGACGGTGACTTTGCTTTGGGCCTGTAAGAACTTTTGGGTTGGGAAGCTGACGGCGAGGGAGAAGATCTCGGGGATGAGAACGAGGGCGTAGTGCCCGGCTAGCTTTGAGATATGGGCTTGTTGTCCAAGGAGTCTGAATATTGGGGAGGCGAAGGCGTAGAGCGGTAGTAAGAGGAAGCAAGTGGCGGTCATTGTTACTATGGATCGTTGCATGTATATCCCGAGCATGTTGACTTGGCCTGCCCCAAACGCTTGCCCACTTAGCGTCTCGAGTGCACTACCCATGCCTAGCTGTTGCGTGTGTGTAATGATCATACACGATGAATTAATATCATATGATTACCTCGAATTGCAATGATTGAATAAAGAAAAGTGTAGTAGTAGCAGCAGTTGGAAAGCTGCAGTAGCCATAGCCAGCATATGTGTTAGTATAAATCTATAGCTAATTGTTGCTGAAATCCGAAACGAAGAATTGCAATGAGTTAATTATATGCTACCAATAGGAAGGGCCCTATAGAGTTAGAAAATTGAATCAATGGGATCTTGCTGTGGCATGAATGCTATCCGAGATTTTGGACCATCTAAAAAACTAAGTGAGAGACTCTAAATTGACACCATAGTGTAATGGCGTATCTTGTCCAATTGATAATTCTAAGTGAGCGCTTTAAACCGTGCCGCCCCACCAGAAGTTACATATAAATGAAAGAGCTTACTGCTGCTCTAACACAAATGGAACGCATTAGCCTAACAAATATTTGCACTTAAAAAAAAAAAAAAAAATAACGAGTAGGTACTTTTTGATTTTTGGCCTCAGTTGTGATATAGTTGATAGGTACTGAAGCAAACAAAAGAAGGTAAGGGAAAAATAATAATAAGAAAGGATGGCGAATAAAAGTGATAAAAGTAAAACCTGATAACAAAGAGTGAGACGTTTCAGAGTAAGTAGGACATACCATAAATCCAAAACCCAACATATCGAGTGAGCTTACAATAGAGAAAGCCGAAAGCTCGACGTCACCGATGTGGCCAAAGAAGACTGTGGACACTGTGAAAATTGCAAACTGGCAAAGTATTTGGATAGCAATTGGCCCGCCGATGTTCCACAGCTTACTTGACTCTATGCAGAAAACTCTCCACCATTCTCTCAGACCTTTGACCGGCAAATAGTCTCGGCCGTTTTGGTCGGTTTTATATTCCTGCAGCAACAACAACGGCGTCTCCATCTTCGGGGTGGTGGTGGAGATCTTTGATGATTTAAGTCCTTTGAACACCAACTACGGTGCCCAATTAATTTATTATAGGGTTAATTAAGTTTGAGGTTCATTTAGCATATTTTCACTAGGATTCGGACCCTTTTCACCAAATTAAAGTTTTAAGGACCGAAGTTATATTTTTTTAGAGATAAGGACCCATTCACATTAAAAAGACATATTAACCCACTGTAGATGAAAAAATTACGAAGTACTGCCATCGTCTTCTCCCAACGAAAACAAACATCCCATTCTCAAACCCGTTTTTGTCGACATTAGTGACCGAATAAGATTAAATTGCCATCAGTATCTCATGAGTCCTCATAACCAAGGAAAATTTTTATGTTTATGTTGGAAAAATTCTTCAAATTCAATTTGAAAATTTCGGTGAAAAAAGAGTAAAATCCCGACTTTAATGCTCGAATAATGTTGAATGAACTCTATTTGGATACGGAGTCTTAACAATCGACAAGAATTATCGATGCTAGTAACAGAATAACTATGAATTTTGATGCAATTAATATATAACGCTTATTTAGTAACAATTCTCTATACTACCTGAAAGGTTATAAAACTGTACATGACTAACAATTATATACTTCTCTAATAACAAATCGTTTACATGTAGTAACTCATCAGTTAAAGTAAATAACAAATATATAACTAAAATAATCTGGAAAAAGCTTAAAGTCGCAGAATGTTGTTATTTGTCGAATTAGGTTAAATTGACATCAATTTCTCATGGGTCTTAATAATTAATAAAGGAAAGTTATTTATTTTTATACCGAAATATTAATTCAAACACAATTCGAAAACTAGTGGTGGAATCTCAGCTTTAATTGTCAAACTGAGAAATAAACTCAGTTTGAGTATCTGAGACTTATGTGTACGAGTTTTCATGTTTTATTGTGCATGAACAGGTCTCTACTCATAACTCTATACTTCTTTTCAATGATCTTTAATATTACAATAGAACTTCAAGATGACTTGTAATACCCGTAAAATTTATACGGGATTACTTCAATAATATTCGAAACGTACGAAATCGACTTTCGAACAAGAAACGATTTCTTTTCAAAACGAGCCCAAAATTTACAATTGGGCCCGGAAAATTTTAAATGGACCAAAAAATTTATTTATGGGCCAAATGAAGAAAATAATGGCCCAAAATAAAAGGTTGAGAGTTGAGTACTTTAATAAAATTTAATTGGGCCGAAAACAAGAAGTGAAAGCCCAAATAAATAAATATTTTAAAAATAATAATAGTAATAATAATAAGTTAATTATGGCTGAAATAAATTAAGAAAAAAATAAATAAATATGTGCCTCCATGTGAGGTTGGTACAATAAAATAAAATAATAACTATACAATAAATATCTTTACATAATGAGGTAATAAAACCAAAAACACCCACCTCATCACCTTGTCCCATGTTCTTATATTATTAATGGAATAAGAACAAAACAAAACAAAACAAAATAAAATAAAACAAACAAAATAAAATAAATCTAATACAACACTTTAAACCACAAAGACAATATCTAATTAATCAAATCAGGAAAGAGAGAAAGAGACAAGAAGAGAGGGGAGAAGAGAGGGGGAGTTGGCGATAGAGAGGGAGAAAGGAAATTAAAAATATATATATATAATACCTAATGCACCTCCATGGCTTGGATATTTCTTAACCAAAAGAGAATAAAATCACCTAAATAAGAACAAGGCATCCCCATCTAATACATCTCATTTCTTTACATGAGGACAAAATGATAACTACTAAACCAAAGAGAAAAGAGAAGGGAGGGAGAGCAAACGTGAGAGAGGGAAGGAAAGAAAGAGAAAAGAAGGGAAAAAGAGAGAAGGAAAGAAAGGAGAGAAGAAAAAAAAAAGAAAAGGGGGGAGAAGAAGAGAAGGAAAGAAAGGGAGGAGGAGAAAAACCCGCGGACACGTGGAGGAGCTCGAGATCGAAATCCTAGGGTCGGGATCACATAAAAATAACCCGTAATGTCACACTATACGGACGTAAGGTAGGTGAAGATCACCTACATACGTAAACAATAGTAGGATTTGTGAATTTTACGTGTTTTGCATGTTACCATTGAATTCTTCGTGTTTATGTGATAATAATTTGCTTGCATGAGTTTTTCGTTGGTTAGCTTAGGGAGCATGAGATTGAGAGTTTTTAGAACTATGAATATTTGGAAGTAGGAATAGAGGACTTTAAATTAAGAGGATAGAGCAAAACTTGGGGAGAATTAGGGTTTTCTTTATCCATTTCGGCCAAGAGATTAAAAAATTCATATCTAATAATCTAGACCTCGGATTAAAAATTCCTTTGGATAGAATTAAGATTTGCAGGTCCTTTATCTGTAGTTAAAATTTCAGGTCCATCGGACATCGTTTACCTTGTGATCATTGAGAAATCCTAAACTGTCGCCAAACAGCCGTATAAAATAGTTATTGTTTTTTAAAATTTTGGGACTTAATCGAAATTTTACAAAATCCAGGGAGTCTGTGTTGTAAAATTCCGAATAGGGGACATTTTTAAAGAAATATAAAGCTTTTAGGACATATTTAAACTTCGGAATAAATAATTGGGGTTCTTTGTGGAATTTTACAAAATTCGAGTACTAAATTGAAAAGTTTCAAAAATCCGGGGGCTGTAAATGTAAAATCCGAAACAGGGGCTATTTTATTGAATATATTTTCTGCTAAGGTTAAATGGAAATTTTTCAGAAGTTTTGGGAACTATATAAATATATTAAATATCGGCTAGGATCAAATTAGAATTTGTTGAAAGTTTTGGGTACTAAATAAACATGTTAGATTTCAACTGGGGTAAAAATGAAAATTTCAGAAACTTTTGGGTTTTAAATAAATGGATTAAAGCTTAGTAGGGGTTAAAAAATACAATTTTCAGAATTTTCGGAGGATTAAATTAATACTTAAAACTCGGCTAAGGAATTAATAGCAATTTTCAGAAGTTTTGAGATACTTGGTAAATATTATCGACTAGGGACCTTTATGTAAATTATCAGAACCTCAGAAAAATTCAAATACATATTAAAACTTAAATTGGGGTCTTTCTGAAGTTTCTTTAAAATCTTTTCGGGATCAAGTAATTGTAAATTTTTTTAATGGAGCTAATGCAAATCTTTAATAAATTCCGATCCAAGAGAAATATTTAAGAAACTCGGTTGGGGTAAAAAAAGACTATTGAGTATAAATAAATAATCATTAAATTTGGTTGGGGTCAAAATTACATATTTAGAAATTTTTGGGGCTAAATAATTATTAAAAATTGTAATTTCTAAAAATTTGATATAGAGCTGAAAATAATTTTTAAATTTGGAAAAGATTGATAATTTGTAAAATAGTTTTGGAACTTAAACTAAAGCTGGCGTTGGGGTGAAATCAGAGTCGTAAGGTAGAAAGAACTAAACTTAGAACTTTTAGTATAAGATCGAGAGGGAGTTCGGTGGTTACGGTTTCGGGCCGATTAAAAATCGGAACGCGAGCTTTGAGCCTGAATTATTTGTGGAGTGTTGATTCTTGGAATCGGGCCGAGCTGATACCTCGGGCCGATATGTAATATAGAAATGTGGAAATGATGTGTTATATGTTGCATTTTATTTGCACGGCATTTGCATACACGTGTTACGAGGGGAGTGCGGAGTCATGAGAGTATTGTACGGAGAAGTGAGTGTAATACCCGAGTCCCGTAAGTAAGTCGGCCAATAAATTTGCATACATGTTATATGACTTACGTGACTGCATGAGACGTGTTTTACGATTTTATGTGTCAACATGATTTTAAATTGGATGCTATTAGGGTTACTAACCAAGTAGAGGAATTAATTCAATTTAGGTTAGTTATTGATTTTAGGGTTTTTGGTACATGATATGTTAATTTAGAAGATTTGATTTAGTATATTAAGTATTAATACGACATTTTGGGGAACATGAATTGGTAGAAATAAATGTCGAAACATTAATATAAACTCGACAATAACAGTAAAGGATGTCGAATGAATTGATAAACTTTGATTACTTAGCTATGAGGGAAAGATTTAGAATAATAATATAATAATTATGTGACTTAGAAATAAGGATAAGTATTAAACTAAAGTAGTGTCAACATCACTTGTCCAACATAACATGTTAACTATAGCATAAAGATTAAACTAAGAGGTTCACTAAAATGGGAAAATAATGATAACTAGGGTCTCGAAGGAACCTAGTCCTGAAGAAAAGCTATTCTAATTTAATAATAATAATATATAAGATAAGTATAAAGTTTAGATGATGTCAATTTCTAATGGTAACACTCAATCAATAAGATAAGTAAGGGGAATATACCTCCGTAGAGAAGAACACAAACGTAAACCCCAACAAGAAGAAAACAAACTACACACATCATAAGAAAGACCCATACAGAGGGAAGGAAGAAGTCGAACAAAAGATCAAATTTCACGTTGGCAGGGTATATTTTCTCACTATGATTTTCTGTTTTAGTTATATATTAAAGTGTTTAAGGGATTCTAGGCTCAGAATTACATACGATTAGGTTTTGTACAAGTTTATTATTTTTTTAGGGTTTTTACTGTAATACCATAGTTAGTTCTTGAAGGCTTAGGAATCGTTTAAGGTTTATGCTAAGTTTCAGTTTGGTAAATATGGAAACTCTGTTAAGTCTTGTAGGAATAACTCGAGCTCAAGGATGAAAATAGAAGAATGTCGAAATCTTCATGTATAGCCTTGAAAAACCCCCTCGAAATTTTATATGTTATATCGTGACTTATCTTGAAAATGTCGAGACCTAAGGTGCACTTTAGCTCGAGATTTATATGGAGAAAGGAAGCCATATCGACATCTTATATATATATATATATATATAGACACATATCGACATTTCTCATCAATGGGGGTGTCGACATCTTTAGCTAATATAATATAGATAAACTTTCGAATTCTGTTAGTTATTAAGGGAGGATTTCGAAGTCATTATTTAAAATACAGAAACATATCTTGAAAGATATCTTGGATATAATATCAATATTTTGCTATAAGCTCATCCCGACATTATACTTACAATGTCGAAACAACAAATGTCGGGATCTATTGTAAATGACTGATATCGGTGCATTGTCTAAATATCGACATCTTGTTTTAACATCTCGACATTTAAGAGCTTAACATACATCTCGATATTTTGATTACAATGTCGAGATTTATACCGAAATTTAGTTTCATGATGGATATCGAAATCTATCTTAAGATACATATCGAGATTTTCATATGTAGTATCGAAATCCTTACATAACATATTTCGACATTTTACCTTTCGACTTTCGTTATAACTTGTATCGAGATTTGTCAACTATGTCAGAGATTTATTTATGTAGTTCGATATCCATAGCTAATATATGCCGAGATTTATATCAATAGTATTTCACAATTCCACTCGAGATCTATCTCCGAAATAATATTTCTTAGTCTAGGTTAAAGTTATAAATTTTAGGATTTCGAAATTTGTAAGTTAAAATTAGGGTTTTCAAATTAAGCCAATTTCGCGAAATTATAATTAGACTAACAAACCCTAATTTTATATGTTTCAATATTTAGGGTTCGAAGGTTAGCAATTTACAGTACGATAAGCTAATAACTAAGGATACCAGGTAAGTGGGAATTTCAATTACAACACATAATGTATTTGTATGTGCTTGAATTACGTGACTATGTGCTTGGGTGTTTATATTATTACGTGAATTATTTGACATGCTTCTGCATGATAAATATTTATAATATTAATTCACATTGCATATTCATGTGCATGCACGAGACACTTGGGGTTTATGTGAGATGAGCATGCACGGTATTTATCGCCTGAGGGCGAATAATATTTGCCGATATAGGCATTTGATGTCGACTCGCAGTTGAGTCAGGGCTACTTCTATGGCACCAGGACGGCGTGGTGCGTCGTCGATTATATTATATATTTTATTGGGCTTCTGCCCTGTTTATTTTATTTGGGTTGATGCCCTGATAGCGGAGGGATGCGACCTGGAGGGTGCGACCTGGAAAGGAGCGACCTAGGGGGAAACCCTAGCGTAGGCTAACCAGCGTAGGCTACCAGCGTGGGCTACCGCACGGCAGAGGGGACGACCTGGGAGGGTGCGACCTAGGGAAACCTAACGTAGGCTACCCAGCGTAGGTCGCTGCCACATTTATCCGTGTTGGATTAGAGCTCTTTATGGTGCATAGCAAGTTAGCCGAGGGCCCTGAGAGATATGAGATCGAGTTTGTTTTATGAGGTGTGAGATGCATTGGCGCGGATGCCTTTGCGAGGGTTTTCACGTTCACGACATTGCATATTCCTACTTACTGAGCTTTATAGCTCACCCTTTACTTTATGTGTTGTAGGTCCACGCGACCACGGTACGTGATCGCTTTTGATGGCAAGGCTTACCTTTTGAAGCTTCCAGCGACTTTTGGGGGTGGTGTGTACATAGATGCGACCTGTGTGGCCGGGCGTTAGGGTTTCTTTTGCTTCGCACTTATACACTTCCCTTGTATATAGGATTGGAGCGATATTTTGAGCATGTACATAATGAATTCCTTTATATAAAAGCGTGGAAGCAGCCTTGCTAGTAAGTTTTTATTACTGTGAATTTTGTTTGTGTTGCGTAATTTATTGGCCTTAGGGACATCAGGGTAGGAATATTTACGATGGGTAGAACAAGAAGTGAAGGTAGTGGGAGCTCCGATCGGGGTAAGGAACCCGAAACACCGACTGATAATCGTGACGCTGCTATTCTCCAACTTACGGAGTTAGTACGTCAGCAATCTGCCCAGATCCAAGAATTAATCCAACGTCGAAACACTGAGGGGCAACAAACCAGTGGACCTTCCCAGGCAGAAAGGATCGAGATCGTTGGGGAACGGTTTCGCAAACTCAATCCGCCTACATTCGAAGACGCTATCGACCCCACGTCTGCTGAGGATTGGCTAAGGACCCTTGAGAGCATGTTCCAATACAGCCGCATTCCCGAGGAAAGAGACAGTAAAGCTTCGAAACATGCTGCGAAAATCAAAAGGCTTAACCTTTATGTAGAACTTAAAGGTCTTCCCAACCAACCTTGATATGCAATCAGGTATTTCCACATTAGAGTCTGCAGCCTGAACATTTGTTGCCATTGTAAGAAATATGTTTGAACACAATCAACATACACATCTCATACCAGAGTACCAAGAATCTCCTCAGCCGTAGTGTTTGTACACTTTCTTGCAGGCCCATCGAATATAACGAACGTAGCTGTATCAGCGTTATCAGCGACCACGCACTCTATTCGGAATCTACGATATAATATTTAAACAATTGATAATCGATGGATTAACGAATCAAACAATAGAGAGACATGCACCAAGGCAGTAGAATACCGCAGAATACCGACAGCTCTCACATCAGAGCACCTACTACATATCAAAGCCCCACCAGTCTTCGCCACCTTGCTCGAACACTTTGAACATGATATATAATGCCATCCATTTTTGGTTAGGATCTCAGTTATTCTGGCCACACAAATAAAATCTTTGACCTGCAAACCATATATCACCAATGAGTTAGCAACTACTACCTCTACCAACAGCAAAACAGACAAGGCCATACCTGTTCATCTTCCTTGTGCAAAAATTCATAGATATCAGCAATGCGGCACGATTGCAAATCAGGCATTTTTGTGCCAAGGGACAGTGCGACTGGCCGGTCCAAAACAGACATGCTGCAATTGGCAAATAACGAGGAGTCAATGTCTTAGCCAAGACAATTACCTCTTGCGAAATTGCCAGACCTCATCAATCTCAGGGTCAACATACAGTTTCGACGCGGATGTGGTATTCAAGTAAAGGGTTTCTGCACGAACATTTTACATGAAGATAGAGAAAAGTAGACATAAAAATAAACAGAGACACTTACGCCCAAAGAATTTTGGGTTAATACTTGTCACAATAACAACCACTTGGTCTCCAATCCTGGACCGAACAGTCTCGCAAAATTCATCGGCCTTGTAGGACCAAACAGTAACAGTGGCGTTAAGATATCTGCAATATCGTGAACGATGCGTAGTCACGCTTAGGAATTTTCAAATATCCAAACTACCAACCAACTGGAAGAACCTAATATGAAGCAGAGAAGCAGCATGTACCCCTTCAAGAAAATCCTCAATTCTGCACGTTTTGAACCACTGCTGTCACCAACATCTGGCTCTACCACTTGAGATAACAATCCAATAACATCTACATGGCGGATCAAACAAATTATGCAAGGGACACGTGGAAAAATCCGCTGCACTGAATAGACATGACTGTGGAGTAAACATGCGCGGGGCTAAATGCACGGAAATTACATTGCATGACCGTAAAACAGACAGCAACAAAACTGCAAGACTGTACGACAGAGATAATACAGTAAAATCTAATAGTAAACACGCATGTATAAGCTACACATCAACAAAGAATGATATACAGTACAACATGGACAACATAGCAAACGAATATTGGAATATTGTATCATCGAATAATATTAAACATGCGCGGGGCTAAATGCACGGAAATTACATTGCATGACCGTAAAACAGACAGCAACAAAGACTGCAAGACTGTACGACAGATATAATACAGTAAAATCTAATAGTAAACACGCACATATAAGCTACACATCACCAAAGAATGATAGACAGTACAACATGGACAACATAGCAAACACAATCGTAATGCACGCAACAACACACAATAGCAGGTACCAAAAATGGATGCCTGTAAAACAGAGTCAACACTGTAAAATGTCAGCAAACACGCATGGATGCCAATCTATATAGGCAACATAAAGGAAATACTGTATAACACAGACAAAATAGGAAAATATAATTGTAACGAACGAAACACGACGGAATACCAGGTAATTCCTTGTTGCGGTTGGCGAGCTGCATCAAGACCTCGTACGACATGAATCGAAATTTGTCGACACCTATTGACCGCGACTTGTCATCCACCTCAGCCACTACAGTACGATCAATGAATCTAACCATACACTCAACATCAGTCATACGGTAGCTCCTAGGGGAATCAACAACATCAAAGTCAGTTATTGAATAAATATGGCCATCCTTTAGCTTCGATGCATATCGATCAGCCCTTTCGACGTGGATAGACGCCTGCATCACAGTATCCTGCCCACACCAAATAAATAAAAATTAAATGATAACAACCCAAAATACAATATAGAACAAAAAGAAACAACATCGCAAGCATATTGAACAAATACCTTGTCATCCAACAACAACATATCTAGGCTCATGGGCTCTCCATTCTTCTTAGTGTTTCTTGCGGACCATGAACGGAGGACGCGCACCATAATTGTTCCACATTTGGTCCTAGCCTTTAATTCACCTAAAGCAGAATGTTTCGTTGGAAGACTCATTTTACACAAAGCACATTTCAATAAATTCAACTCACCGGACAGACAATTATATAGTGGGGTTAAATGCGTCCATTACTATTCCTCATTACCGTTCAGGTCACCCGCGAATATGAACAGTCTTGCAATATCAATGAATAAGAAGTTATTGTATGTAACGTCTTTATGGATCATTTATTCCATCATTCCATAGTCGGCTATTGTTACAGGAGTTGAACAGGTTTTGACTACATACAAGGCAATCTACCAATCGTATGACCGTACACCTGCCAGACCATTAATAGCATAGACGTATGAATCTAAGATTCTAACAGTCAAGCATATGAATCGTTAATGAATCATGAATACTGGCAACTTAATGTAATATAATTAATATCTCCGGCCAGACAATAGCGTCTTATATAGTGAAATCGCCCGAAATAAAATATAAATTCATTCCTATAACGCCACGTAAGCACTTCCAGGCAAATTTAAGTCGGAAACTAATAACTTAAACTCAAAATATTAATCAGAACTACATTCGCGCACTCTGATTGGATGGGGGGGGGGGGGGGGGAAACCGTTGCACACGTGTCAGCACAAGAAAGAGTCCATCCAACTTTTATATATATAGATTCTTTATCAATAACTCATGTGTGGAAGAAGGTAATTTAGGTAACAAAATATTTAGGAGGATCGACGGAGGTGATGGCAGCATCGGAGATTGAAAAAAGCTCAAAATCGAGAGATTTGCTTACGGTGCTCACGGTAGGTGGGCATCATATCAAATCTCAGAGAGCTTGAGCTCGAACCAGGTTATCCTTTCTTTCAAGTAGCCGCCTGAAAGAGAGGTCTTCGTTTTATTGTATGCGTATGTATGTATGTATGTATGTATGTATGTATGTATGTATGTATGTATGTATGTATGTATGTAGGTTTTGTTTGTACCGACAATGAAGCCATATTTGGTTATCTCCATTTTTTTTCTGTCCCGAGGTATCCCCACACAAGCCTGGCTATGGGCTAGCCCCTACCAGTCATGGACTCTTTTAATGCCCACAGACTTGGACGAGGGCTATTTGCGCGACACACTCCAGTGGTGGGACTAATCCTCGAGCCAGATGGACACGTCCCAAGTCCATCTTAGCATCAATAGTTATGAGGTATAACCCCCATGGGGACTTTCCCAAAGTCATGTGGGAGGTAGGGTTTGAACCCTGACCTCCTAGTCACATGAACTTTGAATGCCTCAGCTTGACCACTAGAGCCAAGCCTCATTGGCTGGTTATCTCCATATATCATATATAATAAAATGTGCAAAAGACTCAACTTGATGCACATGATTGTCGCTAACTAAAGCACCTTTCAACCATGGTTTTAAAATGGGGTATTCGATTGTGGTTTGAGATTTAGTGGTTTAATCGGTGTATAATCGGAATCAAATCGAAGTAAAACCGCTACCTCTAAATATATATACAAAAATTATATTTACGAATAAACCACTAAAATAAATATGTTGGAGGACTAAAAATGTCAAAAATACATTGATTAACTAAGGGAAGTAAAATATTTTGGAGGATTAATTGTAAAATAAAGTGCCAAAAAACAATTTAAAATAAATTGGGCTTTTAATTAAAATAACGCATTTAAATGTAAAATTAATAAGTAGGGTTATTGTAAAACAATTTAACAAAATCGTGCAAATCGCGGGTATTAAATGCGACGTCGCATGGACGCACGCCGCAAGTAATGGGCGCGATGCCTTTTTATATTTTTTATTTAAGTCGCCCCCCATGAGGGGCAACGCTCTCTTTTCCTTTTTTTTTCTTTTATTTTATTTTTTATGTTGTTTTATTTGATATTTATTAATTATATAATTCACCAAATATCATAAAATCATCGTTCTTTCATGTGATTTACATAATAAAAATCAATAAACACATCTAATTTATTGTTTGTTTTGCGAGGAGTAAAATGATATGCATATCTCATATTTTTCGATAGAATTTTTTTTTGTTTTTATAAATTAAAATACTTAAATTGGAATAAATTTAAAAAACAATAATTTCGATATTCGGAAGTATAAGATATGCATATCATGTTAATCGAACAAACAATAAATTAGATACGTTTATTAAATTTTATATGGTAAATCACATGAAATGACGATGATGTGATTGTGGATTACATTAATGAATTAATATAAAATAAGTTAGAAAAAAATAAATAAAAAGCACGCTGGAAGGTTAAGTGGTGATACAGTGGGGCCAGACTATCAATTAAAGTGTGGTGGGCCCAACACCACAGGTCCTGGCAGGGACGGATGTTACAAGTAACACCCGGTATGGGATGGGATGTTACATAATGGTAGAGACTCCGCGAATATTAACCGCACACTACGTTATTTTTCAAAAACGAACTTATTCATTAAATGTTATTTTTTAACATTATTTAATAACCCTTTATTAATTTAAAAACAATAAAAAAATATTTTCGAATATCGAAAAATATAAGATATGTATACGTTTTAATCGTCGCGAAACAAACAATAAATTAGATGCTTTTATTAATTTTTATTATGTAAATCACATGAAATAACAATGATTTTATAATTTGATAAATTATATAATTAATAAATATAAAATAAATTAAAGTAAAACAAAAAAAAGGAAATGTGAACGTCACCCCCATCCGGCTAAGAAGTTTAGTCTAAACGTACCCACCAGGTGGGATTCCACCTACAAGTTGTTGTGTGGCTCGATGGAATATCGACAGCATCTCTGTGACTTCGTTGCCGAAAACAGAGTGTTTTCGTTCGATTTACTTCCAGAGATGTGGGACCCGTGAAACAGCTTATGTGAGATACTTCAACTATGTCACGACGCCACTGAGGCGTTGTCAGGGTTCGTATTACCCGACACTACTAGCGTTAGATCATTGCGTTAAAGTCGCAATCATTCTCGACGGACTTCAGTTTGATCCAGTAGTCGGCGAGGCTGTTGGGAACATGACTACCAAGTGGCTCAAATATTTTTTTGAGTTACTAAATATCTTCCTTATAGCGAAGATATTGGATCCGAGATGGCGTTTAGAGTATACGGATAGATTACTAGAATGCTACTATACGAAGATATCGTCGGGACGTACCGTGGATAGCATTAATTGGCAGAGCGTACTTGATCGAGCTTATGACTCTTTAAAGGATCTCTTTAAAGAGTATAAGCTCGATTTCGGTCGTGACCCGTCTCGATCGGGCTCGGGGCGCGGTCAATCTACTTCTAGTAGTAGTCGATCTTCACGATTGGCGGACTACTACGACATCCTCAACGCAAACAAGCGTCCAAGGTTCTCCCAAAATCCCTACATAGAACTCGATAACTTCATGAGCAAGACTTTCGAGATCGAGGAGGACGATAACTTCAACGTCCTTAGATGGTGGTCGAGGGTGTCGCCAATGTATCCAACGTTGGCGAGGATCGCTCGGGAGATCCTTGCCGTCCCGGTTTCGACCGTCGCGGTAGAGCATGCTTTTAGCATGTGTGGTTTGACTTTGAGCGAGAAGCGTTCGAACTTGGGTGTCGACAACCTCGAGTACCAATGTCTTCTCGATGATTGGACTCGAGCCGAGTATCGCACTCAAGATGAGCGTGCCAGCGACTCGCTCGACAACCTTTTTGATGACACCACAAGCACAGAGACAAGCGGCGGCAACGGCGGCGGCGATGGCGAGGATTATTAGAGGCATTCGGCGAGGCGTGGACTCCACATCAACAAACACGCCCGAAAAGATAAATATTTGACTCTTATAATTTTTTTGTACAAATAATTGTTATGTTTACGGCTAACTAATGAATTGTTATTTTCATCCTTCTGTTACTTCAAGATTTGCACAAGCCGATTACGCCGACGAAGCCCGAAAAAGATAAGTAT
Source organism: Craterostigma plantagineum (assembly GCA_027422505.1). NCBI lineage: Eukaryota > Viridiplantae > Streptophyta > Magnoliopsida > Lamiales > Linderniaceae > Craterostigma > Craterostigma plantagineum. The sequence goes on along the minus strand of JAPQWV010000248.1, from coordinate 622,506 downwards.
TGTATTTATCTTTTAATTTTTGTATCGTTTTTACATATAACTAGCAAATGAATTATTATTTTCAGGTACTTCAATATTTGACAAGCCGATTACGAGCGACGACGAAGCCCGAAAAAGAAAAGTAAATATTAGATCTTTAATTGATTATTATTTTTTTAGGTAAACTTCTACTATTATAACTTATGTTTACGCATTTTTTTTCAAAGGGAAGGAGATTTTGTTTTTTGAAGAAGAGTGGCTTCGACCGTTCAGGGCTTCAACAAGTCCAGGCGACAGGCGCATTAGCAACGTGTGAGATATGGAGCCGTGACGAATCCGGTACTTCCGCTTCCGCGCCTGGACTTGTTGAAGCCTTTCACGGACGAAGCACCCTATCGGGTACTTCAAGTGAGATACGAATTTTTTCGAAGGGAATGAGATTTCGAAGAAGAGTGGCTTCGCCCGTGCATGGCTTCAATAAGTGCGGCGTAAGGACGGAGCCTTTCGCTTCCGCGCCTGCACCTGTTGAAGCCTTTCTCGGACGAAGCCCCTGTCAGGTACTTGAAGTTCAAGATTTGCGGAGATCGGATTCGGACCGGACCGGACCGGACGGAGAATGAAAAGAAAACTTCTCATCTCACCATGTTTTGTTTTAATTTATGTATTGTATTGTAAAATTGGTTTAATTAAAATTTTATACTGCAATTTTTTGTAAAATGTTGTACATTTTTGTAAGCGTCTAACAAATTTTATACTACATTTCGATAGATAATTAGACCAAATAATATATCAAACCAAACATTTTATTCAAAATATTTAAAAAACAAAAAATCCGGCGGTTATAACCGCCGGTCATTGTTTTAAAAAGCATTGGATCGCGCGCTACCAGGCGCGCGATCGCGTGTTTCTCCATCAAAATGCTCCAATGCGTTTTTAATTTTGCATTTTATTTATTTATTTATTTATTTCTAACGACGGATATTCCATCGAAAAAGCGGAAAATCCGTCGCAAACTAATAGTTTATTTTTAATCTTTTTTTATTTAGATTTCTACCGAATAATTAAAACGTCTTTATTTGGAGTAATTTATATGACAATAATACCTAAGCATATCCAATTTATTCCTTGTTTCATGACGATCATAATGACATGCATATCATTTATTTTCGATATCAATATAATTTTCGATAGTTATAAGAATCATTTAATAGGTTTATTTTAGTTGTACTTATAATAGAAACAAGAATGATTCTTTAATTGATATGGGCCCTATTTTATTGTTGGGATTGTATAAACTTTTAATATATCATTCATATATATTTAAAATTAGATTTTAATCAATTATTTGTACCTTATTTTTTATTTCATTGAATATCTAGAGAAAATATTTATTATTTAGTAGCATAAATACAACAATGACATAAAAAGTGATCATGTTTTTATTTATTATATATTATATATAATTGTTTCTATTATAATAGATTATCTGAAATACTCGCGCTACCGACACTAAAACGCGACACACTGCGCTATGCGCTTTTTAAAACATTGCCGCCGGTTAGACTAACCGTCACCGGCCGGTTAGATGACGGTTAGTCCGAACCGCAGTTTACGATTAACCGCGGGTTGGGCAACGGCCCAATGGAGGCGACTTAAATAAGAAAAATTAAAAATTAACAAACAGGCGTCGCGTCCATTACTTGCGGCGTCGCGTCCATTAGACACGACGTCGCATTTAATACATGCGATTAGCACGATTTTGTTAAATTTTTAACAGTAACCCTATTTTATTAATTTTAAATTTAGAATGTATTATTTTAATAAAACAAATTTAACAAATGATTTATTTAATCAATTAATTAAAGGACACGTGGTCCATTTTAGGCATGTTACATTTTTATAATTATATAAGATATATATGTACTAATAGTAATAGGCCTATCTCATTGACACGAATGAGTTGTCCTTAATCGATTTAAAAAAAAAAAACCTTATCAATTACTCGTGTGTGGAAGAAGGCAATTTTGTTACAACACATTTAGGATGATCGACGGAGGTGATGACGACGTCAGAGATTGGAAAAAAAAAAAACTCAAAATCGAGAGATTTGTTTACGGTGTTCACGGTAGGTGGACACCATAGCAGTTAAGACAGTTGGTGTAAAAGCAGTTAAGTAGATGCTGTCAGCAGATACTAGCAATGCCATGGTATATCTGGGATGAGAACTAAAACTCATTCTCAGATATATCTCCTCACATGTTCATCGAGCTGTAGTTCTTTATGCACATATTTGGAATTATGCACATAGCTCGGGAGTGATGCAAATGTTTGCTGCTTGGATTGAATATCTTCGTTCTTCGCAAAAGCTCGACCTTCTAGGAAGGTATTTGTTTTCTATGCTTCTGTTCAGTCATATTCTTGGTGCAAATTTGTGGGGGTTGGCCATGAAATCTTGTTATTATTTATGATATGATTAAATAGAAATCAAGTATACATAGTGTGTCCTTGTGAGCTGTGACTCTTACGTACTTGCTCACCTGTGTCACTGTGTGGACAGACACTACACTACAGAAAAATTTTGTGATTGTTTTGTGTTTCAGAATGTCACAATTATGCTTAATGTTTTTGTTTTTATTTTTATATAATATTACATGTTCCTAGTGAAATTATTGGAAATGTTTTCTCATATTAAGTTTTCGAATTTTATTCATCAGAACGGTGATCGGAACTTGAATCACGTCGATCAAGTTCAAGGGTTAAGATTTTCAATACTTTCATGGATAATGTCAACAAAATTCTACCTTTTCTTCTATGGTTACCTCAACAAAAAAGTTTACGAAAATTTCGAGAGAAATCTATTCATAAGATATCTCGTTCATCCGAGTAATGACCGAAACAGAAATAGTGAACAATGTCTCACACAATAAGTTTTGAAAAAATTTTCATCATTCAAATTATAATTAAAAATAGGTGGCGACTATTTTTGAATTTGAGGAGGGAAACACAAAACCCTAAATTTTAAACAGCTAGATATCAGTACAGAAGCCCAGCGCGTACATCCACGCGTTGGACTCTTGTAGAAAAAAAAATTCTTTTTGATACATGATTTTGGGATCACTCACCGCTCGTCATTCTCAAAATACACTCCTTTCCTTCTTTTTATCCGACGACCAACAGTCATAAAATCCGTCGAATAAAAAAAGATTCTGAAAAATGTCTCAAGATTTCAATTTACCCAACGCTCTCCTCGCCGTGATACCCAGTGACCCGTTCGACCAGCTTGATCTGGCGCGTAAGATCACATCCCTGGCTATCGCGTCGCGTGTGGCCAAGCTCGAGACGGAGGCCGATGCCCTCCGCCACAAGCTCGGCGAGAGAGACAGGTTTATTGAGGAGCTGGAGGGTAAGGTCACCACCCTCCAAAGCGCGCGTGAGAACTCCGACTTGAGACTTCAGACGGCGCGTGAAGATAACGTCAGTTTCGATTTTGAATTTACTCTCCTTTTAAGCTTTTTTCTCCCGCTTTTATGAGTTTTTTGTTGCGTCAATCGGCGTTAACTGGAAATGCAGATGAAACTGCTGAACGAGAGGGATTCTCTGGCGTCGAATGTGAAGAAACTAAGTCGCGATTTGGCTAAGGTGATTCATCAGATCAATTTTGTAACATTTTTTTTAAAAAAATATTTTTATGAAGATGTAATGCCGACATGAATTCCTTTACTGGCTATGTCTCCTCTCGCCTAGGTCTGTGTGGTCTACTGATTTTCTGATTCTGTATGCTACCATTATGTTCTTTGTGACTTGATCAATGTGATCTGCTCCATTTCACTTTGTGCTCGTGTTCTTCTTCACATCAAAATTTGAGTGATTCGTTTGAGGTCGTGTATATTCTGGCTCTGGCTTGAGGTTTCATATCCGTGCTTTTACGCAGTTGGAAATGTTTAAAAGGCAATTGATGCAGTCGCTAAATGCTGAAAACTCGCCTGTAAGATCAATCACTTTCAGCAAAGTCTTCTGTTGTTTAACCTGTTATCAGCAATGATGGTTATGAGCTTTTGTAAAAAGTAGTATGGCCTAGAAAAGCTTAATCCCATATGAAATGCAGGTCGAGGTTGTCGCTCGAGCAGTTTAGCGAGTTTCTTGCTAACATAAAGGATTTAAATGCCCAGAAGCAAACTCGTGAGGTGAGTTTTACTTAACGTATTCTTTTGTATGAATCTAAAATAAGTTGGGTTTTTTTTCTCTTACATTTGAACGAACACTTTCAGGAGACATTGAGGAAAGCTGAAAAGATCTTTGGGACCGAAAACAGTGATCTCTACGTATCCTTTCAAGGTTTGCTCAGCCGCAATGTGCATTAGAGATTCGAAATCGATGATCGAGACGCTTTTACTTTGATCTTTGATATGGGTATTCGCTTAGCTCATCATTGTTTCTTTATCTCTTACCCTGAGGAATATGTAGTCTGGTGGTGACAATCTTTCTCAATTGTCAAGCATATTTTACATTTTCCTGATTTTCTCTTTGAATTAAATAATCTTTATTAATCAATTTCTATCCTTGCGCCGAAAATGGTCGAGATGAAACAAAAATAAGGGCCCAATAAAGGCCTATTTAGCCCCAATAATCGACCGCCCTAATAGCAGCTTAATTGTACTTTGACTTCACTAACGACTAAGTTGACGATGTCTTAATAAGGAGGAACAAAGTAACAAACGTTTGGGATATGAATTCTTGATAATCTTCACCTTTCAGTTCAACGAAAATAATTAAGTTCATAGGTGATCTCGAAGCTGTAAGATGTCGGCATACGATTCTGGTAAGGAAAGGTTTTTGGATGAGTTTGGTGAAGATTATGGCTACCCACACGCTCGCAAGAACGTTGATGAGATCAGAGCTACTGAATTTAATCGGCTGAATGGTATTTTTCTATTATTTTAATTTTTGTTTTTCTATTGAAAAAAAGAAAAAGCAGAGCAGAGGTTGGTGTAGGAGTAAAAATTTTGAAGTAGATATTGTCTGTGTACCTAACAATAACATTGAGATTGAGCTAAGCTGGAATTTGGTCCAGACAATGCTCAGTTTGTTCTTGTTGATTCTGTAGAGTGGAACTAAGTTCTGGAAAAAAAAGTCTCTATGTCTTATCGGCTAATTATTTATATTTGGAAGCTAAATTGCTCTCCCCTTAACCCATTGTCATGTATTCGCCTCAAGCTTACACGGTGTAAATTTGTCGGGTTTTTTAAGTAAATAGCATTTGACTCGGTCAACGTTAAAAAAATAGCCTTCAAATGTAAAATGACTATACTGCCCTTACTAATCGTGCCCACGTTAAAAATCAATAAGTTAAATGGGAATCGCGTTTGGGTGGGCGGGCGAGGTGTAGTCCAGTGGTTGTGTAGTCGGACGTTCAAGTAATAGGTCGTGGGTTCAAATCCCCAATATTTTTTTTTTTATATATAGCACGGGACCTGTACTATACAGCACAGGTCCCTTGCTATATAGTACAGGTCCCATGAAGCACGGGACCTGCACTATACAGCACAGGTCCCGTGCTATATAGTACAGGTCCCGTGCTATTAAAAAAAAAAATTATGAGAACCACTTGTAAAAAGACGGAAATACCCTTAAATTGAATGCTATTTTTTAAAAGGTAGAATCGACGAGGCTATTTTTTTAAAGTTGACCACGTCAAAGGCTATTTTTTAAAAAGACCCTAAATTTGTCTATGTAGATATTGTGTATTTGGACCATGCTGGTGCCACTTTATATTCTGAGTCACAGATCGAAGATGCTTTCAAGGATTTGAACTCCACGCTGTATGCGAATCCACGTAATATATCTCCGAATCCATTTCTTTTGCAACTTTTATTTCTTTTTAGAGCCCCCTATATGCATTTTTATTGTTTTTGTTTTGATTTTACTATTATATAGATAGCCAGAGTAGCTGCAGCTCGACTACCAGCAACATCGTTGATGAGACTCGCAGAGAGGTAATATCGTTTGTGTATTTTATGCCAGAAAATTTTCAGTTTCCATTTAATCATGTTAAATGATTATTATGGTTGAAGAACGGTGCACAAAGATCTATATCATCTGAATGGTTTTCGTGCAGGTTCTTAGTTTCTTCAATGCTTCACCTGAAGAATATAAATGTATATTTACTTCGGGGGCCACTGCTGCGTTGAAACTTGTTGGCGAAACATTTCCATGGAGCTTTCAAAGTACATTTATGTATACAATGGAGAATCATAACAGTGTTCTTGGAATCAGAGAGTATCCTTCCTATCGAATTATTCTACTAAAAAAAAATTTACGTGTGAATATAGATTGCTATAAAAAAATTGTGCTGATTTGTATTTATGTTCCTTCATGTTTCTTCAGGTATGCTCTAGGTAAAGGAGCTTCTTCCAATGCAGTAGATGTCGAAGATAATGGGAAATCTGCGATGAAAATTAAGCCCCGCAGTGCCCAGAGGCGATGTGAAGCCTCTGATAAAGCACAAGAGGATACCAGTTAATATGTTATTTTTCATATTCAGTCTCATTCTATAGAATATTTGGAGTTGAGATTATCTCAAACAGAGAAATTAGTTATATCTTCCATGCACATTGTTTCACATTGTATTTGCCGTTACTTACAGGTGATACTTACAATTTGTTTGCATTTCCATCGGAGTGTAACTTTTCTGGTCTGAGATTCAACCTTGACCTTGTTCGTGCTGTTAAGGAAGAGTCTCATGGTTTCCCATTAACATCTTCGTGTCACAGGTACATCTTGTTCTAAAAAGACAGATGCGGGAGAATTTTCAAGCTAGAAGTTCACTTCAATTACATTCTTATATTCTTGGAAATTTATCAATTTCTTCAGTACAGCGCAGTTTTGTGGTGGTAGAAATTGTTATTACAATTTGATTAGTTACGGATGATTTTGGACAGAAGTGGTCGTTGGATGGTTCTAATCGATGCAGCTAAAGGAAGTTCAACGGAGCCACCTAATCTTTCTCTATATAAGGCAGACTTTGTGGTTGTCTCGTTCTATAAGGTACTTAATTAAATCCTATATAACTAATGTGTGGCTTGTAATCAACTATCTCTTAATTTTCTTACAGCTTTTTGGGTACCCAACGGGAATCGGAGCTCTCATTGCCAGAAATGGTAAACCTAATAACCCCGATTCATTGTTACATCTTACCATTGACGAACTGACTTAAATCCTTACGCACTAACCGTGTCACCTGAAATTACAGATTCTGCAAAAGTATTGAAGAAAACTTATTTTAGTGGAGGTATATCTCTGTTCTTTTACAGGACATTACAGTAATTAGTAATTTTTTTCTACTGTCTTTGGTAGTTATGCTTAATTCATTACTTGGCTTCACTTGTTTTACAGGCACGGTGGCTGCATCTATCGCAGACATCGATTATTTCAAAAGAAGAGAGGGAACTGAGGAATGTTTTGAAGATGGGACCGTGCCTTTCCTGAGCATTGCCTCGCTCCGCCATGGATTCAAGATCCTCAAATCTCTAACAATGCCTTCAATCTCAAGGTATTACTTACAGAAAATCACATGTCTTATACTGCACGTCTGTAACTATTTCTTTGTCTTAATTCAGGCATGCAAATTCTCTCGCCACATATGTGAGGAATGCACTTACAAACATGAGGCATGCAAATGGACTTCATATTTCCACATTGTATGCCCTTACCAATACTGAGGTTAGAATGGATTTCTCTCTCACATATAGGTTTTATACGTTTCTTGACACTCTTGCATGGATTGCCATGTCACCAGTTACTAGGTAGTAAAATGGGTCCCACGGTATCGTTCAACTTGAAAAGGGAAGACGGATCTTGGTTTGGCTATCGCGAGGTGGAGAAGTTAGCTTCCTTGTCCAATATTCAGCTACGGGTAATAAATGTTGCTGCTTAGAAAGGTGACCGTTGTTTATTTAAAAACAAAATTCAACTTAACCTCTGATACCTTTTCGTCGGTTCTCCTCGCTTAGACAGGATGTTTTTGTAATCCCGGCGCATGCTCGAAGTTTCTTGGATTGACTCATTCGGATCTGCTTTCGAACATCGAGGTGATTCCTAATCATGTAAAAAAATCATAAACTGATAAAATGTACGATATTGAATCCAATTTCTTTTGTTGTATAGTCGGGACATGTTTGCTGGGATGATCATGATATATTGAATGGAAAACCAACCGGCGCAGTTCGAGTGTCGTTTGGCTACATGTCGACATATGAAGACGCTGAGGTACTCTTTATCATCCATTTCTATATACTGTAATAATTTGGTAATCAAGAAATGTAATTACTTTACATTGTTATTTCTATTCAGAGGTTTCTAAGGTTCATCGAGAGCTCGTTTGTTTTGCAACCTGCAGAGCCCGTTGTTCCAAAACCTATATGTCCTTTAGAAGGTGTTACATTTCAGACATTTTGTATGAAAATTTAATCGGTGTCTTTGGCATTAAATTGATTGTCTTCGTTATACGGAGCTTTTTTTTTTTTAAATAGCAGGGAATGTAAGAGACAATAAAAGATGCTATGTGAAATCGATCACGGTTTATCCAATAAAATCTTGTGCGGGCTTCAATGTGGAGCGTTGGCCTCTAAATAGTACTGGTAATACCTTTACATGTATCGCCTGCGTACATATTTTTTTATTTTTTATTTTTATTTTCTGCGAGCATTAATTTTGCATTATACCCTAAAATATTTTAGGATTATTACACGACAGAGAATGGCTTCTCAAGAGCTTGACGGGGGAAGTTTTGACCCAAAAAAAGGTGAGCTCATCTAATACGCGGATGTAAAAATCCAATAATGCCTTATAACCATAACATTAATGTGCGTTTGTGTGTGTGTCTGCGTGTGTGTGTGTGTGTTTTCAGGTTCCAGAAATGGCCTTCCTTACAACATCGATCGATCTCAATCTGGGACTACTCTGCGTAAATTCACCACGCTCAAAAGAAACATTGCAGATTGATCTCAAATCAATTCCACATAACAATGAGACCCAAGTGATGAAAATTTATTCTCAAAGGTACGTACATTATCTCTCCTTTTAGTCTTACCACATATATCTATATAATATTTTTTTGGACCCTTTTTCGTAAGAATCAACATGGAATTTTGAGTAGGTACGAAGTTCAAGGATACCAAAGCGAAGTGGACGAATGGTTTAACAATGCCATTGGTCGGCCTTGCAAGCTTGTAAGAAGTTTCGGTTCTCAAAACCACATTTGCTCGGATAAGACTAATGGGATTTGTCGAGATTTGGACACTAAATTGAACTTTGTAAACGAAGCTCAGTTCTTACTAATATCCGAGGAAAGTGTGGTCGATGTGAACAGTCGATTGAAATCGAGTACGTCCTATTTTTTTCTTACCATGGATAACAACCCCCCTTTTTCTCATGCAACGATGCATCTAATATTGGATTCACATAATTTAACTTTTCCTCTAATTTCGAGCAGAGTTGGAGAAGGGTTTATTACAACATCCCCTCGAAGTGGACCCCACTCGGTTCCGCCCTAACTTGGTCTTCTCGGGGGGAACACCCTACGTTGAAGACGAATGGAGAAGTGTGAAGATCGGAGACACGCATTTTAAGGTAAGCTACCATTCGTTTAAGCGGAAAATTTCCCGTCATGATCGAATTTGATTTTTTCTTTTTTTTTCTTTTGTTTTTTCCTAGTCGTTGGGCGGTTGTAACCGTTGCCAGATGATTAATTTGAGTCCTAAAATTGGAAGTGGAATAAGGAGATCGAACGAGCCATTGGCTACCTTGGCATCCTACAGAAGAGTAAAGGTTCCATCTTTCTATTCTTTGCTTTTAACAATCAAAGTTTCAACATATATATACGTAACAAAAAATTTATATCTTAGCTTCGAAATATTCTGTCTAACATAGCAGGGTAAGATATGTTTTGGGATATTGTTGAGACTCTGTGATAGCACAATCATGAAGCAAGATTCTCATTTGGCTGTGGGAGAACAAGTCATCGGTAGCGATGAGTAATTGGTAAAAGAGATGGATCAGCTATTACATGTATGATTAGTTGCAGTTGTGCAGTTTCTATCTTGGAATAAATATTTTGTATTAACGACAAAAGGCAGAAAAATAAAACTGACGGAGGTTTTTTTAGTGAATTGGCTGGCTGGCTACGTAACTGTTAAATCATTGCTGCAGCATAATTTGTTTTAATATGCTAACAATGGCTAAGTCATCCATCACATGCCTACATACACACATAGTCTGATTTTGATTAGGTAACAGCTGTAATAAAAATAACCTACATTAGGCAACATCTTCATATATTGTAGTACCCATCACAATTTGTAATATTTTAGGCAAAATGCTCAACTTGAATCTTGATGAACACAGCTGTATTGAACTAAGCTGCGTTTCGACTTTCAAAGGCTGGCTGCTTAAAAAAAATACAAACTTAACGTATTTCGCGGCAAGAAACTATTTGTATCGTTTTCATTTTGTTCAGACTCTTAACTACACTGATAATTTACGAATAAATAATGACTTCACTTAGGTTTGGGTCTCCCGAACGATCCAGTCTAAGATGCCACAAGAGACGTTTATTCGATCCGATCGAGTTTGTGGTGACTGCATTTACAGTTTCAATTTTGTCCTCGGCAACAAGATTTTCATAAAAATTCAGTTACTAATTTGTGTCGCTCCAATTCGGCCTCCCCATTTGAGCATGCGTTCTGTTGTTTGCTCAACCTATAATAGAAATAATCCAAAATTGACTTTCAGATTAAGACAAATGAGTTGGAAAAATAAATAAATGCTTCCCTTCTTTTTTATTTCATCCAGTTTCAACGGTATTTGAATTCTTTGGCAATACATCAATTAAAGATTTTTTTGCAATAACCTTTTAAATCTAACTGTTTTGCACGTAGCTCCAACAGACGAGACATTTTTTGCGTACCTCGTAATTCCAATCCGTTTTATATAGTACAAATGCAAGAAGTAATGTCTGCATTGCAACTCCAATGATCATGCCTCCCCAAATTCCCTGCAAAACTCATACGTCTTTTGTCTTTAGTTCTTTTGCGATATAGTTAAATTTTTTCACCCCAAGTTTAAAAGAAAGCGAATGAATAAAATTGTACATTACATAGCAATTGTGGAAAAATGGTAATTACCATAACTCCCAAATTTGCTATATAACCAAGAACAATTCCCAGAGGCAGACCAACAACGTAGTAACAACCCAAATTGATATAAGCTACCAATGCTTGCCATCCACCGCCTATGGCAACTCCTGAACGTATGCACATATATATATGTTTATTATATGCTTGGAAAATCATATCACACATAAATAAAATTGAATTTGCATTTCGAATAAGAATATTGTTTTTGATTCGAGAAATATACGAATACGAATATGAAATCACAATATTCGATTCGAAAATTAATCGAATTATTCGATTCGAATAATATAACACGAATAATAGTATAATTAATATATATTCGTATATAATATATGATAACTCACTAAAACATTTAAACATAATATGTTATAATTCAATATATATTATAATTCAATATATACTTTAAATATACTATAGTTTATATTTTATTAAATAGAAAATGAAAGATGACTTTGAATACAAATATTCGATATTCGATTAGAATATTCGAGAAAATATTCGAATTCGAATAAGAATCGATTTTATGATTCGATTAAATATTCGAATATTCGTATTCGTATTCGATTGTCATCCGAATACGAATAGAATATTGCGGTATTCGACTCGATTCGATTCGTTTGCAACCCTGTTATATGTATAGATACCTGATATGACCGGTTGAATACTATTGAGCAGCATTGTAATTCCTAGCAGTCCAGAGAGGTGAATAACGGCCTTTTGCATTTCTATGCTACCCGTAAATATGACTGCTATTTGATGTCGAGTGGAAAACACTGTAACCGCACAGATTATCCCCAGCACTAGTGACTGAAATAGTGTTACATACACAGAGTATTTCGCTGCTTTTGGATGTCCTGACCCAAGCTCGTTTGAAACGCGAACACTAAAGATAATAATAATAATAATAATAATAATAATAATAATAATAATAATAATAATAAAGATTGTGATGACTTGTGGAAGTTATAGACCGGCAAAAATGGGTGATTTACCTTATAGCAGCGTTGATTCCTTCAAACACCACAAATTCACACCAGTTGATGTTCATACTGCGCAAATGAATCGAAAAAAGGGCACTTCAAAATTAAATCAGAAAAAAAAAATAAATTAAAAAAAAAAACTGACCATATATTGAACGAACCAACTGCCGTGACAGCATCTTTAAGATTCCCCGCGACGAAGGTTATAGCCGAAACATACCACATTTCCAAACACAACATGACAGCCGAAGCAAGTGACAGCTTGGCGAAACCCCATATATCCGTAAACGCTTCCCACGAAAATCCCCCCCAACCATCTTCTTCACCAAACCATCCCAATATGTACGCCAACTGCGCTATTGCGATGGCCCAATTAGTTATTACGAAGGCCACGAGCACGCCGATGGGGCCCCAATAGAATACGTAGACGAACAACCAACACAGTGCGACTTGGGAGAGTAATGCGATGAAAGCAATCCATGCAAGGACGGTGACTTTGCTTTGGGCCTGTAAGAACTTTTGGGTTGGGAAGCTGACGGCGAGGGAGAAGATCTCGGGGATGAGAACGAGGGCGTAGTGCCCGGCTAGCTTTGAGATATGGGCTTGTTGTCCAAGGAGTCTGAATATTGGGGAGGCGAAGGCGTAGAGCGGTAGTAAGAGGAAGCAAGTGGCGGTCATTGTTACTATGGATCGTTGCATGTATATCCCGAGCATGTTGACTTGGCCTGCCCCAAACGCTTGCCCACTTAGCGTCTCGAGTGCACTACCCATGCCTAGCTGTTGCGTGTGTGTAATGATCATACACGATGAATTAATATCATATGATTACCTCGAATTGCAATGATTGAATAAAGAAAAGTGTAGTAGTAGCAGCAGTTGGAAAGCTGCAGTAGCCATAGCCAGCATATGTGTTAGTATAAATCTATAGCTAATTGTTGCTGAAATCCGAAACGAAGAATTGCAATGAGTTAATTATATGCTACCAATAGGAAGGGCCCTATAGAGTTAGAAAATTGAATCAATGGGATCTTGCTGTGGCATGAATGCTATCCGAGATTTTGGACCATCTAAAAAACTAAGTGAGAGACTCTAAATTGACACCATAGTGTAATGGCGTATCTTGTCCAATTGATAATTCTAAGTGAGCGCTTTAAACCGTGCCGCCCCACCAGAAGTTACATATAAATGAAAGAGCTTACTGCTGCTCTAACACAAATGGAACGCATTAGCCTAACAAATATTTGCACTTAAAAAAAAAAAAAAAAATAACGAGTAGGTACTTTTTGATTTTTGGCCTCAGTTGTGATATAGTTGATAGGTACTGAAGCAAACAAAAGAAGGTAAGGGAAAAATAATAATAAGAAAGGATGGCGAATAAAAGTGATAAAAGTAAAACCTGATAACAAAGAGTGAGACGTTTCAGAGTAAGTAGGACATACCATAAATCCAAAACCCAACATATCGAGTGAGCTTACAATAGAGAAAGCCGAAAGCTCGACGTCACCGATGTGGCCAAAGAAGACTGTGGACACTGTGAAAATTGCAAACTGGCAAAGTATTTGGATAGCAATTGGCCCGCCGATGTTCCACAGCTTACTTGACTCTATGCAGAAAACTCTCCACCATTCTCTCAGACCTTTGACCGGCAAATAGTCTCGGCCGTTTTGGTCGGTTTTATATTCCTGCAGCAACAACAACGGCGTCTCCATCTTCGGGGTGGTGGTGGAGATCTTTGATGATTTAAGTCCTTTGAACACCAACTACGGTGCCCAATTAATTTATTATAGGGTTAATTAAGTTTGAGGTTCATTTAGCATATTTTCACTAGGATTCGGACCCTTTTCACCAAATTAAAGTTTTAAGGACCGAAGTTATATTTTTTTTAGAGATAAGGACCCATTCACATTAAAAAGACATATTAACCCACTGTAGATGAAAAAATTACGAAGTACTGCCATCGTCTTCTCCCAACGAAAACAAACATCCCATTCTCAAACCCGTTTTTGTCGACATTAGTGACCGAATAAGATTAAATTGCCATCAGTATCTCATGAGTCCTCATAACCAAGGAAAATTTTTTATGTTTATGTTGGAAAAATTCTTCAAATTCAATTTGAAAATTTCGGTGAAAAAAGAGTAAAATCCCGACTTTAATGCTCGAATAATGTTGAATGAACTCTATTTGGATACGGAGTCTTAACAATCGACAAGAATTATCGATGCTAGTAACAGAATAACTATGAATTTTGATGCAATTAATATATAACGCTTATTTAGTAACAATTCTCTATACTACCTGAAAGGTTATAAAACTGTACATGACTAACAATTATATACTTCTCTAATAACAAATCGTTTACATGTAGTAACTCATCAGTTAAAGTAAATAACAAATATATAACTAAAATAATCTGGAAAAAGCTTAAAGTCGCAGAATGTTGTTATTTGTCGAATTAGGTTAAATTGACATCAATTTCTCATGGGTCTTAATAATTAATAAAGGAAAGTTATTTATTTTTATACCGAAATATTAATTCAAACACAATTCGAAAACTAGTGGTGGAATCTCAGCTTTAATTGTCAAACTGAGAAATAAACTCAGTTTGAGTATCTGAGACTTATGTGTACGAGTTTTCATGTTTTATTGTGCATGAACAGGTCTCTACTCATAACTCTATACTTCTTTTCAATGATCTTTAATATTACAATAGAACTTCAAGATGACTTGTAATACCCGTAAAATTTATACGGGATTACTTCAATAATATTCGAAACGTACGAAATCGACTTTCGAACAAGAAACGATTTCTTTTCAAAACGAGCCCAAAATTTACAATTGGGCCCGGAAAATTTTAAATGGACCAAAAAATTTATTTATGGGCCAAATGAAGAAAATAATGGCCCAAAATAAAAGGTTGAGAGTTGAGTACTTTAATAAAATTTAATTGGGCCGAAAACAAGAAGTGAAAGCCCAAATAAATAAATATTTTAAAAATAATAATAGTAATAATAATAAGTTAATTATGGCTGAAATAAATTAAGAAAAAAATAAATAAATATGTGCCTCCATGTGAGGTTGGTACAATAAAATAAAATAATAACTATACAATAAATATCTTTACATAATGAGGTAATAAAACCAAAAACACCCACCTCATCACCTTGTCCCATGTTCTTATATTATTAATGGAATAAGAACAAAACAAAACAAAACAAAATAAAATAAAACAAACAAAATAAAATAAATCTAATACAACACTTTAAACCACAAAGACAATATCTAATTAATCAAATCAGGAAAGAGAGAAAGAGACAAGAAGAGAGGGGAGAAGAGAGGGGGAGTTGGCGATAGAGAGGGAGAAAGGAAATTAAAAATATATATATATAATACCTAATGCACCTCCATGGCTTGGATATTTCTTAACCAAAAGAGAATAAAATCACCTAAATAAGAACAAGGCATCCCCATCTAATACATCTCATTTCTTTACATGAGGACAAAATGATAACTACTAAACCAAAGAGAAAAGAGAAGGGAGGGAGAGCAAACGTGAGAGAGGGAAGGAAAGAAAGAGAAAAGAAGGGAAAAAGAGAGAAGGAAAGAAAGGAGAGAAGAAAAAAAAAAGAAAAGGGGGGAGAAGAAGAGAAGGAAAGAAAGGGAGGAGGAGAAAAACCCGCGGACACGTGGAGGAGCTCGAGATCGAAATCCTAGGGTCGGGATCACATAAAAATAACCCGTAATGTCACACTATACGGACGTAAGGTAGGTGAAGATCACCTACATACGTAAACAATAGTAGGATTTGTGAATTTTACGTGTTTTGCATGTTACCATTGAATTCTTCGTGTTTATGTGATAATAATTTGCTTGCATGAGTTTTTCGTTGGTTAGCTTAGGGAGCATGAGATTGAGAGTTTTTAGAACTATGAATATTTGGAAGTAGGAATAGAGGACTTTAAATTAAGAGGATAGAGCAAAACTTGGGGAGAATTAGGGTTTTCTTTATCCATTTCGGCCAAGAGATTAAAAAATTCATATCTAATAATCTAGACCTCGGATTAAAAATTCCTTTGGATAGAATTAAGATTTGCAGGTCCTTTATCTGTAGTTAAAATTTCAGGTCCATCGGACATCGTTTACCTTGTGATCATTGAGAAATCCTAAACTGTCGCCAAACAGCCGTATAAAATAGTTATTGTTTTTTAAAATTTTGGGACTTAATCGAAATTTTACAAAATCCAGGGAGTCTGTGTTGTAAAATTCCGAATAGGGGACATTTTTAAAGAAATATAAAGCTTTTAGGACATATTTAAACTTCGGAATAAATAATTGGGGTTCTTTGTGGAATTTTACAAAATTCGAGTACTAAATTGAAAAGTTTCAAAAATCCGGGGGCTGTAAATGTAAAATCCGAAACAGGGGCTATTTTATTGAATATATTTTCTGCTAAGGTTAAATGGAAATTTTTCAGAAGTTTTGGGAACTATATAAATATATTAAATATCGGCTAGGATCAAATTAGAATTTGTTGAAAGTTTTGGGTACTAAATAAACATGTTAGATTTCAACTGGGGTAAAAATGAAAATTTCAGAAACTTTTGGGTTTTAAATAAATGGATTAAAGCTTAGTAGGGGTTAAAAAATACAATTTTCAGAATTTTCGGAGGATTAAATTAATACTTAAAACTCGGCTAAGGAATTAATAGCAATTTTCAGAAGTTTTGAGATACTTGGTAAATATTATCGACTAGGGACCTTTATGTAAATTATCAGAACCTCAGAAAAATTCAAATACATATTAAAACTTAAATTGGGGTCTTTCTGAAGTTTCTTTAAAATCTTTTCGGGATCAAGTAATTGTAAATTTTTTAATGGAGCTAATGCAAATCTTTAATAAATTCCGATCCAAGAGAAATATTTAAGAAACTCGGTTGGGGTAAAAAAAGACTATTGAGTATAAATAAATAATCATTAAATTTGGTTGGGGTCAAAATTACATATTTAGAAATTTTTGGGGCTAAATAATTATTAAAAATTGTAATTTCTAAAAATTTGATATAGAGCTGAAAATAATTTTTAAATTTGGAAAAGATTGATAATTTGTAAAATAGTTTTGGAACTTAAACTAAAGCTGGCGTTGGGGTGAAATCAGAGTCGTAAGGTAGAAAGAACTAAACTTAGAACTTTTAGTATAAGATCGAGAGGGAGTTCGGTGGTTACGGTTTCGGGCCGATTAAAAATCGGAACGCGAGCTTTGAGCCTGAATTATTTGTGGAGTGTTGATTCTTGGAATCGGGCCGAGCTGATACCTCGGGCCGATATGTAATATAGAAATGTGGAAATGATGTGTTATATGTTGCATTTTATTTGCACGGCATTTGCATACACGTGTTACGAGGGGAGTGCGGAGTCATGAGAGTATTGTACGGAGAAGTGAGTGTAATACCCGAGTCCCGTAAGTAAGTCGGCCAATAAATTTGCATACATGTTATATGACTTACGTGACTGCATGAGACGTGTTTTACGATTTTATGTGTCAACATGATTTTAAATTGGATGCTATTAGGGTTACTAACCAAGTAGAGGAATTAATTCAATTTAGGTTAGTTATTGATTTTAGGGTTTTTGGTACATGATATGTTAATTTAGAAGATTTGATTTAGTATATTAAGTATTAATACGACATTTTGGGGAACATGAATTGGTAGAAATAAATGTCGAAACATTAATATAAACTCGACAATAACAGTAAAGGATGTCGAATGAATTGATAAACTTTGATTACTTAGCTATGAGGGAAATATTTAGAATAATAATATAATAATTATGTGACTTAGAAATAAGGATAAGTATTAAACTAAAGTAGTGTCAACATCACTTGTCCAACATAACATGTTAACTATAGCATAAAGATTAAACTAAGAGGTTCACTAAAATGGGAAAATAATGATAACTAGGGTCTCGAAGGAACCTAGTCCTGAAGAAAAGCTATTCTAATTTAATAATAATAATATATAAGATAAGTATAAAGTTTAGATGATGTCAATTTCTAATGGTAACACTCAATCAATAAGATAAGTAAGGGGAATATACCTCCGTAGAGAAGAACACAAACGTAAACCCCAACAAGAAGAAAACAAACTACACACATCATAAGAAAGACCCATACAGAGGGAAGGAAGAAGTCGAACAAAAGATCAAATTTCACGTTGGCAGGGTATATTTTCTCACTATGATTTTCTGTTTTAGTTATATATTAAAGTGTTTAAGGGATTCTAGGCTCAGAATTACATACGATTAGGTTTTGTACAAGTTTATTATTTTTTTAGGGTTTTTACTGTAATACCATAGTTAGTTCTTGAAGGCTTAGGAATCGTTTAAGGTTTATGCTAAGTTTCAGTTTGGTAAATATGGAAACTCTGTTAAGTCTTGTAGGAATAACTCGAGCTCAAGGATGAAAATAGAAGAATGTCGAAATCTTCATGTATAGCCTTGAAAAACCCCCTCGAAATTTTATATGTTATATCGTGACTTATCTTGAAAATGTCGAGACCTAAGGTGCACTTTAGCTCGAGATTTATATGGAGAAAGGAAGCCATATCGACATCTTATATATATATATATATATATATAGACACATATCGACATTTCTCATCAATGGGGGTGTCGACATCTTTAGCTAATATAATATAGATAAACTTTCGAATTCTGTTAGTTATTAAGGGAGGATTTCGAAGTCATTATTTAAAATACAGAAACATATCTTGAAAGATATCTTGGATATAATATCAATATTTTGCTATAAGCTCATCCCGACATTATACTTACAATGTCGAAACAACAAATGTCGGGATCTATTGTAAATGACTGATATCGGTGCATTGTCTAAATATCGACATCTTGTTTTAACATCTCGACATTTAAGAGCTTAACATACATCTCGATATTTTGATTACAATGTCGAGATTTATACCGAAATTTAGTTTCATGATGGATATCGAAATCTATCTTAAGATACATATCGAGATTTTCATATGTAGTATCGAAATCCTTACATAACATATTTCGACATTTTACCTTTCGACTTTCGTTATAACTTGTATCGAGATTTGTCAACTATGTCAGAGATTTATTTATGTAGTTCGATATCCATAGCTAATATATGCCGAGATTTATATCAATAGTATTTCACAATTCCACTCGAGATCTATCTCCGAAATAATATTTCTTAGTCTAGGTTAAAGTTATAAATTTTAGGATTTCGAAATTTGTAAGTTAAAATTAGGGTTTTCAAATTAAGCCAATTTCGCGAAATTATAATTAGACTAACAAACCCTAATTTTATATGTTTCAATATTTAGGGTTCGAAGGTTAGCAATTTACAGTACGATAAGCTAATAACTAAGGATACCAGGTAAGTGGGAATTTCAATTACAACACATAATGTATTTGTATGTGCTTGAATTACGTGACTATGTGCTTGGGTGTTTATATTATTACGTGAATTATTTGACATGCTTCTGCATGATAAATATTTATAATATTAATTCACATTGCATATTCATGTGCATGCACGAGACACTTGGGGTTTATGTGAGATGAGCATGCACGGTATTTATCGCCTGAGGGCGAATAATATTTGCCGATATAGGCATTTGATGTCGACTCGCAGTTGAGTCAGGGCTACTTCTATGGCACCAGGACGGCGTGGTGCGTCGTCGATTATATTATATATTTTATTGGGCTTCTGCCCTGTTTATTTTATTTGGGTTGATGCCCTGATAGCGGAGGGATGCGACCTGGAGGGTGCGACCTGGAAAGGAGCGACCTAGGGGGAAACCCTAGCGTAGGCTAACCAGCGTAGGCTACCAGCGTGGGCTACCGCACGGCAGAGGGGACGACCTGGGAGGGTGCGACCTAGGGAAACCTAACGTAGGCTACCCAGCGTAGGTCGCTGCCACATTTATCCGTGTTGGATTAGAGCTCTTTATGGTGCATAGCAAGTTAGCCGAGGGCCCTGAGAGATATGAGATCGAGTTTGTTTTATGAGGTGTGAGATGCATTGGCGCGGATGCCTTTGCGAGGGTTTTCACGTTCACGACATTGCATATTCCTACTTACTGAGCTTTATAGCTCACCCTTTACTTTATGTGTTGTAGGTGCACGCGACCACGGTACGTGATCGCTTTTGATGGCAAGGCTTACCTTTTGAAGCTTCCAGCGACTTTTGGGGGTGGTGTGTACATAGATGCGACCTGTGTGGCCGGGCGTTAGGGTTTCTTTTGCTTCGCACTTATACACTTCCCTTGTATATAGGATTGGAGCGATATTTTGAGCATGTACATAATGAATTCCTTTATATAAAAGCGTGGAAGCAGCCTTGCTAGTAAGTTTTTATTACTGTGAATTTTGTTTGTGTTGCGTAATTTATTGGCCTTAGGGACATCAGGGTAGGAATATTTACGATGGGTAGAACAAGAAGTGAAGGTAGTGGGAGCTCCGATCGGGGTAAGGAACCCGAAACACCGACTGATAATCGTGACGCTGCTATTCTCCAACTTACGGAGTTAGTACGTCAGCAATCTGCCCAGATCCAAGAATTAATCCAACGTCGAAACACTGAGGGGCAACAAACCAGTGGACCTTCCCAGGCAGAAAGGATCGAGATCGTTGGGGAACGGTTTCGCAAACTCAATCCGCCTACATTCGAAGACGCTATCGACCCCACGTCTGCTGAGGATTGGCTAAGGACCCTTGAGAGCATGTTCCAATACAGCCGCATTCCCGAGGAAAGAGAAAGTATTATGTGCTGCGTTTCTACTGCGAGGAAGTGCGGGCCATTGGTGGGATACCATCCTGGCAATTGAGGACCCGATCACGATGAGCTGGGATCGTTTTAAAGAACTCTTCAGGAGCAAATACTTTACTGCTCCAGTGCGAGCCCAGAGAATGAATGAGTTTATTATCTTCGCCAGGGGCCGATGACAGTGGCGGAGTACATCCGCAAATTCGAACAGTTGTCGAGGTTTGCCACTCATATGGTTAGCACTGATACCCTGAAGATCGAACGCTTTTTGGAGGGCCTGAAGCCAGAATTGTATCGCGACGTAAATATGGCCGGGCTTCAGGGAGCCACATACGCTCAAGTTGCGGAGAGGGCATTAGTTGCTGAACAGGCCGAGACCAGAATCATTCGTGCACAAGAGGCAAAAAGAAAATTTGTGCAAGGAACGCAATGGAGTGGAGGGAACCAGAAGAAACGATTTTTCACAAAGAGCGTAAAGCCTAATTTCCAGAATAGACCTGGACCACCTCAACAACCAAATCAGATGCCACCAAGGTTTCCCGCACCGGTACCAAATTGTCCAAGGTGTGGGAGACGACATTTTGGTAACTGTCCTCCACAGACTAATAACTGTTTCAGATGCGGAAGGCCAGGGCATTATGCGAAACAATGCCCAGAGAACACTTCTGGAAGTCAAGCTGCAGGCCAGGCGAGGCCACCAACTGTACCAGCTCGTGTATATACCATGACATCCGAGGAAGCAGAGACCGATCCGTCAGTAGTAGCAGGTACCTTATCTATACACCATACCCCGACATGCATATTAATAGATTCAGGAGCCTCGCATTCATTTGCATCATCTAAATACGTGGCGAGACTCGGGATTACACCTCAGCAATCTGATTGTGAGTATAACGTAACTATTCCACATGGGGCTTCGACCCGGACTAGCCTAATCTTACGAGATTGCCCAGTATTAGTTAGTGATAGAGAACTACCTGTAGATCTCATAATCATTCCGATGAACGATTATGAAGTAATCCTAGGAATGGACTGGCTGTCTAAATATGGAGCTGTGATCGATTGTAACCACAAAACAGTCACGTTCAGCTTAGAGAAGAGTGAACCGTTCGTCTTTACTGGAACAACTAAAGGCAAAGGTAGATTTCGGCATTGAAGGCACGGCATTTGATCAAGGCTGGATGTGAAGCATACCTCATTTTTGCAATAACATCAGAGGAACGCTTGTCCCCGAAATTAGAAGAAATTCCAGTAGTACGAGAATTTCCCGATGTTTTTCCAGAAGATTTACCCGGACTCCCTCCTGATCGTGAGATCCAATTCACGATCGATTTAATACCAGGATCTGCACCAATTTCGAAGGCTCCTTACCGGTTAGCTCCAACCGAGTTGAAGGAACTGAAAGAGCAGCTAGATGAATTATTACAAAAGGGATTCATTCAGCCTAGCTTCTCACCATGGGGAGCACCGGTCCTGTTTGTTAAAAAGAAAGATGGATCGATGAGACTATGTATTGATTACCGAGAACTGAACAAGATTACCATCAAG